>JAKOGI010000291.1:695000-758522 GCA_029747015.1 Carnegiea gigantea
TCCACCAAAGGCCATGCGAATTGTGTCGATGGGCAATCAGGAAGCTGTTGGTGAAAGTTACTAGTCTCATTGATGCTAAATTTGATTCAATGCCTAATTCCCAGAAACCCAATTATGTTTTATATATCTTATTTGGGTAGTGGAATATGATTTTTTTTCCGTATCCAGATGATGAAATTGACAGTGGGGTCATGGCTATGCGGGAACCTTTTGTAGATAATTCAGCCTACATTCAGGTTTGACATCGATGGAGATCTTCGGTGATAGAATTACGACAATGAACTTAGTGGGAGCAATTGGAACTAAAGGATTGAACGGCGGTGGTGCCGTGGGACTGTGAGAATGGTTGGAAGAAAGAGATTAAAGGATTAAATGTGGGGAGGAAAGGGAGGGAGGGTTAAGAGTTGAGCATTTACGTCAAACACTATGAATAGCATGTGACACATTATCAGTTAGCAACCAATTTAACAGTAAAAGTTATGGTTTGGAGCTTGTTTAAACAAAAGACTACCATATGGATTATGGATTAGAAAATTGGACCAAATGAAAACGGTTGACAGTGCAAGGGTATCATATGGATTATGGATCTTTTTGTGTGTGTGTGTGTGTGTGTCTGTGCGTGTGTCTGTCTGTCCCAACAATCTTACTCTATATCTTCTGAAACAATGATCTTGTTAATGGCTATGTTATCTACTCATCCTCCAAGAGCCATCCCCAGGGGGGTAAGCAGGCGTGAATTCCATAAGACTCATGCTTTGATGAACAGAACTCTTAGACAATAGCTCCTCACCTACCCATTCAATCTCTCTCTCTCTTGATAGGGGTCAACCTACAATAGAAGGATTGGCAGTTGGGACCCGGGAACCAGGTAAGTAGCATGCTTAGTAGCATGTTGGATGTCCCTAAGGGAAGGTTAGTCACCAGGAACCTCATGGCAAACTTGTTAAACAACTCATCAATCTCATCCGGGGTTGGGGTTCCCTCAGAAGCTGGGACACAAGTGGGAGAGCTAGGGAAGGAAACAGAGAGTCTGAGGTGCTGGCCAAGAATGTTAGTTAGAACTTTTTAGTAGTTCCCTTGAGTGGAGTAGGCGCACTAATAGGAAAGGTTAAGGTTGGGAAGAGTTTCTGGGGAGGAAAACAACTCCTTCGGTAGGCAAGGGTTAAGAATGATACTTTTATTTTGATACCTAAAGATATAGGTATTGTTCCTACCACGATGTGTGACATTCAAGTCGTAAAACCAAGATCAAAACGTTGAATCAACTCTCCTAAACTATTTTGATTAAAAAAAACTCCCCAAAACTATTGATGTAGTCGGCCACTCCAGGGGTGGACTACCTAAGGTCAAGGTCAAGCATCAGGTTAACAACGTGGGCTCTATGGAAAGAAGGGAGGTACTTTTCTTTCAACATCTCTTTCATAACCGCCGGTGATTGATGGGAGGTTGATGCATGCGCTTAAGGTGAGTGGTCTCAACAAGTTTCGTTCTTAGCAAATCTAACTTGCTCAATAGCAGGCATCGTATGCCAATCAAATTATCAAAATAGTCCTCCATGGCGGCTATCGAGTCTGAAGAAGTGGTGACATCTATCTTACCCAGGGATTCAAAATGCGGTTCCGGTGGCGATTGCAGTTTCGGTCGCGACATGGCAAAATAGCTAAAACGCGGCAATTGTGTTACATGTCGCGGTCATCTCAAGATGAAAACACGGTTTGCTCATCTTAGAAATCTTTCTGACCTGCAGTTGATGTCACAATAACCATCATGCATATTCGAACCATGTCTCATTCCGAACCAGTTATGAAGGTTATCATCTCTGTCTCTAAACCTCTCGATTCTGCCTTCTCTATGGTTGAACTCCTGGTCCACATATTAGGCTTCCTGTAGTTGCTAAACCTTTTGTCCTCTCCAGGGTTATCTAACCTACGAGGTCCTCAGTTTCACGACCATCAAACCATCACTTGTCACGGCGGTTATAGTAGTTATGATTGTCTTGACGTTCATCATGTGATTGACTACACCTCAAACCATCCCCCGAGTATGTCTAGAACCTTTCATATGATCCTGGTCAAGATGATCAGGGCGAGGTAGACGTGTTCTTTAGACTTGTCGGTTCGGCTTGACCTGTAAATGACTCACTTACGACAATCACTCCCTCTTAGCGTTAGGTCTATTGTGATTTTTGGTGGGGTCTTAGACTAATCATATATGATAGACTTGACTTTTCAAAGCCTAGGGTGAGGTGATGTATTTTAGACTCAAGGTGGTCAATCCTTTCATCTTGACGGTCAAATCTTTTGAGTAAGGGCATGATTTTGGATTGGTAAAGCTCCTTCGGTGACGATGGCAAGAGAAATACAAATGCATGTGCTGATGCATACATGGAGTTGATATGGATTATTGTTCATACAGGAGGTTTTCAGTGGATAGAATGGGATCTAAGCAAACAACTTGAACCCCAATTAATAAGATATTAGTCTAATTTTCGCAATAGAAAATTCAACTTTTCACCAAAGAAAATTGTGTTCTCATAGCTCTTAAGTGTCACAGTACCGAGCCAAGTTCTGCCTTCCCAGTGGCAGCAACTTAGATGCCGGATATGAGTGGCCGCCTTCCACGTCAGGGAGCTTGCTTTGGTCGGCCGAAGACGTTTCACGAAAATAATCAGCAACAATGGCCTTTATAGCAAACGGCAGCACCAAACACCAGCAAGTGAATGGAGACGGCAGTGATTGAGAAAAATTCCGCTGAGCAATCTGGCCGAATGGAATGTGTGACCACTGGAAAGAGGGTTTCAGCATTCAGTGATGGTGATCAAAGGCACAAGATCCTGCAAATGCTAGTGATTTTTACGGATTTGCGAACTAGGGTTTTGCAGGTAACTCAAGTGGACCAGTTGACTCTCAAATGGGTGTGAATCATTCTGATTCCTCGCTGCTCCCCACAAATTATCATGGTGTGTATAGTATCAGTTGATCCATCTAATGGTGCTTGTTTTTGCGCAAACTGAATAAGTTTGGATACTCTATCCTTGTTTCCAGCTGAAAATTCCTTTCGAGATTAAGCCATCCAACAGAATAAAGTTCTTCCAATAGGATTCAGGTTACTAGGATCAATTTCTTGCGAGGGAATCCCCACTGATTAGAGTATTATGCATGTTATTAAATCGTCTAGAATGAACACCCACCTTTTTATTCTCTTTTCTTTTTTTGGGGGGGGGGGGGCCGCGGAGGAGTTTGGGGGCCAGAAAGTCTGAAGCAAGCCTGAAGCCCATGACAAGGAAACTAGTTTCTTCTTTCCAGCATACATTATTGTCATCTGTGCCATGGTGAATTCTACTTAGCTCCTTTTCTTCCAAAGTTTTTTTTGATGCAGCAGCTCTGCTTGTTAGGCGGGAAGGATTTGGACCTTGCGACCTCCCCACCCCACTTCAAAAGGGATCAGTGGACGTGGTGTTGTACCTTCCCAGCTGAAGTTTTGTAGGGTTTGGTTTTTAGCAGTGGATGGTGGGGCCATGGGGCCCATAGGTTTCTTGCATTGCATTTGAAACAAAAATTCAGAACAGGATTTAACGGAGAGGCTGCATATATTATGATCTCGGGGACTTCGATTTTATGCTTGTTGGTTGATTGGTTGGTTGTTGCAATTTTAAGTTAGGCAAGAGAGATTCAAAAGTCAATAGATATGATGTGCCTCCGCATGTGTGAGTTGGAGCGAGTGTGCATGTTGTGTGCACGCATGTGCGGGTGCGGGTGTGTGCGCGCCTACACTATAATGGTTTATGCTAGATTTGATGTCTAATTTATTCTGGTTGAAATGGGCCTAGTTTCAAATCATTGGCATCCAAAATTCCTTAAAAGGAAAAAAAAGGCAGCATGACGAATCTTTATTTATCTTTGTTTTCTTTTAATGTCGCTTAATGCTTTGTTGTGCTATTAGATTTCTTGTTATACCGTAGACCCTTTGATAAGTCATGGCTCTTACACTGAACCTTTGAGGAGGTACTATCTCTGAACTTTTGCTTGGATGATATACCACTATTTCATTGATCATGTATGCTATTATGTGGAATGTTCTATGCTATATGTCTGGTCTCTTGTTTGTAACATTGAGCATGATGTACTTGAATCAAAATGGAATTAATATTGATCCCTATTAACTGATCCATTAGCATGGCTTTATTTTGAGATTTCCTTATTATGAACAGGCCATTAATTAGTATACTTTGCCCTTGTGCAGGTTCTATGAAGGCATGGTGAAATCATATGATCCTGACAAAAAGAAACATGTGGTAAGATGCTCCCCCACCCCTTCTTGTGTGCGCGTGTGTAGAGAAACAAGATCAGGTGTAAACCACCTTTAAGATGCCAACTATTAAAGATCCAAACCTAATCAGCTGTGTAAGATACGTAGATTGAAGGGTTGATGTTCGTGAACGTTGACTTTGACGAATATGGATCTGGCTTTTTTACCACTTCACCCAGCCCACGCTGCTTTCTTGCTTCTCTCCGCTCCTTCATGATGTCCTTGGAGGAAATTCGGTGATGGTGATGGTTATCTTGGCTGGACCTTTGACAATTCCTACATTCTTGCGGGCTTGACGCTCCCCCCCCCCCCCCCAATTTTTATAGACCTTATGTCTTTGATTCCTCCTCCCAAATGCAATACTTTCATTAAATTAAAAATCGATATTGCTGTTGCTGCTGGTGTAATTCAGAATTGCTGGTGGCACTGGTGTGGTGGTGTAGAGTTGGTGGTGGATATGGCAAAAAGGATTAGTGCAGAAGACAAGGAGGGATAGATTGAGAGAGTAGAGAGAAAGTATGGGGTTCTCATGGTGAGAGGAATAGATAGAGCACAATTGGCCTTGATAGTTTGCCACGATGGTAGCCAGCCAAAGGCGACCTTGATGGTGGTTAGTGCATAGGACCATAGGCAATTGTTTGAGGAGGGGGGAAAAGATTTGGGTTGTTCAGGGGGAGCTTGCTGGTCCTTGGCAGATCCCATCATGAGTTTGGTGGCCTCTGACGAGCTCAATGGTTGAGGTTGGGAGCACAGGTGGTGGGCCTGGTGGCATAAGGGGTGGATGTCCAGTTTAGGCAGGTGGAATGGTGAATTTGGTTTTTTTTTTTTTTTTGGGGGGGGGGGGGTGTTTGCCTTGTGACAGCCACTGAATTGGTTTTTTTTGTTTTTTTGGGTTAACGGGAAAATTAAGTATGACGGTTGTAGAAATAACTTGAAAAAATGCATATCCACTGGACCAAAAATGAATATGATTTTTGAAAATACAAATATTACCTTATTGCACATAACCAGCAAGACTCCATGTGGTTGTTCTAGATTGGTTGTGGGATGATTTTGTATGTATTGGTCTCACATTGAAGGTATTATATGATGATGGGGATGTGGAAGTGCTACGTCTAGAAAAGGAGCGGTGGGAGCTTGTTGCCGATGATCATAGGCCTAAAAAGGTAAGGTTTGGTATGGCAATTGTTTTCTTGTGTTTGAGTTGATGAAAATACTCTCGTTTTAGAAGGCTGAGAAGCATTCCTCATGACTCTTTGTTTTCCTTGCAGAAGAGTCCTCCTAAAGTAATGTGAGTATTCCTTAGGTCTTCTCATGTGGGCTTTGGTGTCCTGGGTTCAACCCCGTTGCATTTTCTTTAAAAATTGGGTCCCTTGCTTGTTACCATTTGTGTTGTTTACAGATCTGCTAAGAAAAGTAAGCTCTCTGATGGATCAGAAACGACAGAATCTGCAAAGAGGTGAGTAATGAGTTTCATATTCTGTGCACTTCAGTATACTAATGACTATGTTTTGACTCTTCTGTTCATTCGAACAGATCATCTGCTGTTAAGGGTAAAAGAGCTCAGAAGAAGAATTTTAAACGTGAAAAGAAAGTCGTACTACATGGTAAGAATGCTGCTGCCTCGGAGGAGGTGGAGAACAGATCTGAAATATCAAATGTTGAGCCAACTGTATCGTCTGACATTGAAGAACTTGAGGATGGTAAAGCATTGTCCACAATCTACTTTATCACATCTGTAATATCTTGCTATTTGTTTCTTCCTCGTTCTTGGGGCAAGATACACCTCAAAATTCTTGTGTGTTGCGCTTTAGTTATCAAGAGTTGCATTTTGTGAAAGGTTTCTTCATGTTGCATTTGTTGCGTTCTCTGTAACCTGGCTTAACGAGGTATGTATATGGCCCCCTCCCCGTCTTTTTCCACAGGTGATCTTGGGCAGGACTTAGTGAAGGACGTGCCTGCAAGTGGAGCATGTGATGTGGCAGGGAAATCAGGAATTGAAGGACTAGGGGACAGTGATGATGCTGGAACTGATTCAGAGAATTCTTTTGAAGATCCCAAGTCCAGTCCTGAAAGTGATCAACGCAGAGTAGTGGAAGATAGTCCCCTTGATTCTCATGCTTCTGATGTAAAAAAATCACATCACGTAGACACAATTATTGAGAGAGCGTCTCAAGAGGAATTCGATGGGAAACCGTCTCAAGATGAATTCAATGACAAAGAACAAAAAGATGAGGCTGGTGCTAAACACAGATCCCATGCAGCTGACGCTTCCAATGCTGGAGACGGTGAAGATGCTGATGACAAACCTCTTGTACTCCCTGTCTTGTCTGTGTATTTAATTTTCCAAGTCTTCATATTATTGCCTTACTAGAGTCTAATTCAGTGGTAATAATGCAGAGTATGTGGAAGCAGCAGCTAGGGAAATCACGTCGGATGAAGTAGGTTAGCTCTGAAATGTCCGCTGTACAAGTCTTCATGAAGAATAGAGCTTAGATTAACCATGGGTTATTCATATGCTGTCGGGACAAGTTACCGTCATCTTCAGATGAGAGACGCAGAAAGCAGCCATCTTTCCAACGCTGGGTGCCTGTTTTGCTTGTCAGCTGCTTCCATCAATGTGCATTGCATCTGGCTGTGCTCCTTGTCCTTTTAAGAATATTTGGTTGCGCATGATTGGCATTTAGTTGATGTGATCTTGATTATAGATGTACAGCTGTAGGCTGTTAGTTCAGTCTAATGTAGATTGACATTAGTTAATGTGCTCAAGTCATGTCTAACAAAGTTCTAGGTTTATTCATCTTTACTTGTACATAGATCATATTAAACTATAGTATTGTGCTCTTGCCCGGACCATTTAATCAATGGTATCTGGCTCCTGCCATTGCCTACATTGCGAAGGGTTCATAACTTCTTGTGGACTTAAATTCGATACCGTTTTGTGAGCGTGGTTAGAAGTCATTCGTGAGATAATGGCACAGTAGGGCTGGTTTGGCAGGGGCTCTCACAACGCGCTTGATACAGCCTCCTGCAGTTTACGAATCATATTTGCAGATTGCGTATCTAATGTGTGTTAAGCAAACAGAACTTTTTCATTGGTGATTGCTGTTGCCCTAGTAGTTCTGCTCATGGGGTAACTGTCTGTCCTTGAATATTAAACCATTGCAACTAAATACAGCGCTCTCCGTGCGGATGTGTGAGGGAAGGATATCAAATGAGAAGTGAGGATTAAAATGAGAGGTAAGGATTATTCATCTCAGTTACCAAAGTTCAATGCTTACTCTGTTCCAGTCCAAGAGCTTGTTTCTCCTCATCTAACTCACCATCTCGAGTATCGACTCCTGACCTGTCACAACCGCCATATCTGCCATTCGGCCCCCTTACATTGTCCTTCACAGTGCTCGCCATCGCCCAAGACGTGCTTTTACTTTGGCTGTCAGTGAGCTGTGTCAGCCATCTTTTTTTTCCTTTTTTACCGGTCCATGGAGGTTTCCCATTAATGGGAAGCTAGACAACCAGAAAAATTCATGCGCTTCATCTGGCCATTATTTTTGTTGCTTTCCCTATTGGATCTAATTTGCGGCAGCTTTGTGGCCCTTAGGAAAGGGAAGACAATAATTGGAAATAGGAATGGCAATCGCATTCGAGTTTGAGACATATCTGATCCGATGTGAGGTAAAATAATCTGATTCAAATCCGAAGAAAAATTATTTGAGGTCGAATCCCCTAAAAATCTTTATCTTTATATAATAAATGCTAAAATGGGTAGAGTGCTCACAATTGAGGAATTCTCAAATACT
This sequence comes from Carnegiea gigantea, assembly GCA_029747015.1. Lineage (NCBI taxonomy): Eukaryota > Viridiplantae > Streptophyta > Magnoliopsida > Caryophyllales > Cactaceae > Carnegiea > Carnegiea gigantea. The sequence continues at coordinate 703,109 of JAKOGI010000291.1, forward strand.
GCATGGAGAGTGATTTGTGGAGCTTTAGTAGATTGCAACTGTGGATTTAAACTCGACAGTGAATCCTAACCTTTCAATTATTCACATTATTTTAAATTTCAAAACAGTTAGAAATTAATTTGATTTTAAATTTTAAAATTCATAAAAATTCACAGGTCTCATAGGTCCCATGATCGAAATTTGGCACTGACAGAAGAGTTGCTTCCCTGGCATCCTTTGTTTTTTTGCTCTTCAAATAGCAACCGTAGATTTAAACTCAACAGTGAATCCTGACATTTCAATTATTCACATTATTTTAAAATTTTAAAATACTTAGAAATTAATTTGATTTTAAATTTTAAAATTCATAAAAATTCACAGGTCTCACAAGTCCCAGGATTGAAACCTGACTCTGATAGAAGAGTTGCTTCCTTGCCCTCCTTTGTTTTTTTTACTCTTCCATTTTTTTATTTTTTTTGGGACAAGTCCCAAGATCGAAGCCTGTCTCTGATAGAAGAGTTGCTTCCCTATCCTCTTTTGGTTTTTCGCTCTTCAATTTTTCTTCTCCTATTTCTGTTTGTCTACAGCTTGAGCAAAAGCGTGAAATAAGATATGTTTACTATGAAATTTGCCAGTAAGGGTTGAATTAATTCTCTCCACATACTTACTCTTTCATAGATTAATAATGTGGTCAATGCCCTTGCGATGTAAGGTTTTTAATAAAAAACAAAAGTTAATCTTATTAACGTCATCGCACATATATACATCTTTATAAGATAAAAGTAAAAATGAATAGTAGCCTTATAATACTTCCCTCCCTCAATTCAAACTTTTCATTAATTTCATCAAAATACTCAAAACAGTTAGAAGTTAATTTGATTTTAAATTTTAAAATTCATAAAAATTCACTAATTGATAGCCTCCCACTCCCCTACTTTTCCACATCACCCTCTCTATCGTCAATAACCACCTAAAATTATATTTCCGTGAAGAGAGGATCGGGAAGATGTGGATATAGAAGATGGTTTCTAGTGGGAAAAACAAAAAAACAAAAATCATATTTCATTATCATTTTTTTTGGAGCAGATCAGAATTAATTAGCAATCTTATTATGTCATAACTTGAATCATTAATTTGTATTTACATACGGTATGTAAAGTGTATCATATGATCATAAACTTTTATTCTACATTTCTTTTTTATTTTTTGGGAAAAACTATATTTCATCGATGAAATATATTATACACACACACACACACACACACACACACACACACATATATATATATATATATATATATATATATATATATATATATATATATATATATATACACGCACACACACACACATATGTACATATATAACACACACACACACACACATGTACATATATATATATATATATATATATATATATATATATATATATATATATATATATATATATATATATATATATATATATATATATATATATATGTTGACCTCATACTTATATAAGGTTTTGATGATAACAAACACAAATGTAATGCTCTATATGGTTGTACTTGAGTTATGTGTTGTTGACAGGATCCGAAAAATATTTTTGAAATATCTTGCTTGATCAATAAGTGTTTGAGAACAGTGTCTTAGAACAGTTGCTGGAAAGTACATGTGTTTCAGAACATCGTTTTAGAATAGTTCTTCAGAACAACTGACTGACAAGGACCCAAGGAGTATCAAAGAACATGGAGTACTTTAGAACAGCTCAAGGAATAGTTCTGAGAAGCGTCAAAGCATTTGGAGCGATAAGTCAAATCATATACAAGCTGTTCAGCTGATTAACAAGAGTCATTGATTTGGTACTTATTTTGTTTTCTTAGATTATTGTTACTATGCCAATTAGAAGGTCTTGATTCAACATTTACTTTGAATGGTTTTTGAGATATCTCAGAGCACTGTCTCAGACCAGTTTTGAGAACAGAGTTCAGAGTGTTTTTAAGCCAAAAACTGAATTTCACGATTTTTCCTTGATTTTTGGGCTAATGTTTTTGAAACGTCTGAGATATACCTTCTGTAGCCGTTGAGTCCAAAAGAGCTAATTTTTGGCTTTGGAAAAAAATATTGTGGAGAGTTTTTAGCCTACTTTTTAGGGTGAATTTTTTCACCAAGTAAAATAATTCCTATTTTTAGAATGTGGCTAATAGGTGGAGAAAATTGTGTGCTTGGCTGTTGAAAATTTGTGGTACTCATTTATCCTTGCGGCTCAAGTTGTTAGTGGGTGAGTCACCAAGTCTTGCGGCACAAGCACGCAAAAATTTAATATTGTTTTATCCCACATACACTCTCTTATTTAAGCAACTTTTCTACCTCAGCATTGCTCACGGTTTTTCAAGGGATTAAACGTGCTTTGTGAGTCACATTTTCAGAAAGAAAAACCTTCAAAGTGTATGCAAAAGTCGAGGCTTCTTCATTGGCATACTAGGCGCTCAATTGTACCTTACACCCGCTTATTTAGAAGCACTTAAAGTGAGGTGTTCATTTCATTTTATCCTTTCATCAGTGAGAATTGAGTGTGTCCAAGTCTAGGGAGACTTTGGATGTGGTGTAACTTGTCTTAGGATAGACGATTACGTGAGTGTTACATTTATAACGGTATAGGTTACTTCTGTAACGTATTTGGCCCGTATAGTAGAAGTGTGTGAAAATCCTACAAGGGTAGGTCGTGGTTTTTCACCTCAATTGGGCCAGAGGTATTTTCCACGTAAAAACACCGTGTGCATTTTATTTACTTTCAGCTGCTATTTCGTTTCTGGTTCACTGTAAACACTCTACCCAAACTGTTCTTGAGGGTATTTCCAGAAACTCTAAAAATCGGTCAACATAATTCACCCTCCTCTTATGTTCGTATACTCTCAAAACTATCAGGTGGCATCAAAGCCGATGGTTCGCTCAGCTGAGCGAAAAATGTGTGATCTGGTGGACCCCATGGACGAGTTTGGTGAAGTGACACGCATGTGTTGATCGAGCGGTAATACGTGTGTTGTAGCATGGCACGATGGCGTGGATAAGCTCTTGATGATGGCTTGACACCTTGGTAAAGGCTTCCGCTCAAGGGGGAGCTTGTGCACTCATGTATGAGGGGGAGATTGTTGGGAATGTCACACATGAGTAAAGAAATCCCACATCGGGAGTTTGAAAAGAATGGTCATGGTATACAAGTCAAGTGGGCTACTTCTCCTATTGCCAATTGGTTTTAGGATGGAATCTCACTTGGACTTGTTGTCATGGACCTTGATTGAAGTTGGCTCCCTCCTTGGTTCTCCCCAACAATATATGTGTGTGTGTGTGTGTGTGTGTGTGTGTGTGTCTACACACACACACACACACACACACACACATATATAGATGGATGACAGAGAAGGTGGAGATGGGAAATAGAGAGAACTATCACCATTTTCTTCCTCTTTAGGTACGGTCTCTAATATGAATTTTACCATTTAACTCTAATTCCCCTGATTTTTCGGCAAGTTTGGTGTCGAAGGCGGTCTGATCGGCTTCGGCCAGCGTGGTGTCGTCTTCCTTGGAGCAGGTTGGTGGTTTGACAGTGGAACCGGTGATTCAGACAGCGGCGCACCGGCGACGTGGATGATGGTTTGATAGTGGACCGGATCGACGCGGGGAATTCGAGGGCGGTGTTTGGACCGGTGCCGAATTTCCAGGAGGCCAAGGATGCTACTTATGAACTGAAGGATGCACTTAAAAAGTAATTTCTGTCTCTAACTATCTGAATATCTTTTTTTGTTTAATTGATAGGAGATATTAAATTATTAATTATCGTTTGTTATTTTATTGTTCGCCATTTAGTCATTTGTTCGGTAGTTCTACTTCTGATCTCCAATCATATTTATGGTACACTATAGGACTATTACTATATGGGTAAAAAAATCATGAAAGTCCTAAGTCTATTCAAGTGATGGTCGATTTATCTTTTTAATAATATTTTTTAAAGGTTTATTTTATTAGGCACCGTGCAAAAGTTCGGATTTATTTTATTAGGCATCGAGAAAGGGTTATGTGATATATTTTAATTTTCTTTCTCAACATTGTAGTAGCTATGTAATGGAAGTTTACTTATAGTAGATATTTAGATTGTGTTATTCCAAATCATAATTACTAATGGTGTATGGTGTTGAAATGAGTAATAATATTTTATATGTTTTGTTGTTGAAATGAGCATCAATATTTTACATATTTTGGTGTTGAAATAAGCAAGCATATTCTACATTTAATCAATTTCTAATAATTAATATATTTTGTTTTTTCAAAAAAAGGACAAATTTGAAAAATATTAATTTCTTATCTGGCGTTTATGATATGAATTCAATACAAAGAAATATATTCTTCAATGTTAAGTAAAACTTTAATTTTAAAAAACTTAAATTAAAACATAATAAGCGTCTGACTTCCTATAAGGACAAATTTGATAAATATTGATTAGTACACAATATTAATTTCTACACATATACAACATAAGAATCTGTCATTGGTTTTTAAATTTTTAATTTATTTTTATAAAAAATATATCTTAAATTTAAATACTTCGTGCGTAGCACGGGTCCATACTAAGAAACCAAATTCGAGTGAGATCTCGATCGGATTTAGAGGAAAGGTAACATCTGATCTGATTTTTCAATCCGATCCAACTATGTTGTTAAATTATTAAAATGTAAATCTAAAACTTTTCAAATCTAAAGCCTACCCTCTAAGTTCACCTGTGCTTCCGACCCTCCTATTAATTTTTGATTTTTGATTTTTTTAATTTTACAAATCTAAATTCTACCCTCTAAGCTCAATTCTCAATCCCTAACACTCACCTCCTACTAGTCGCGTAGTCGACTCCCCCCCCCCTCTTACTCTTAGTCTCATGCCGAGCCAGCTAGCCGCCTGACTCCTTGCAGATGGCCCCCATGTCATCTGCCTCATTGCCATTTGTGAGTTTCTCTAATTTAGCATTAAATGTTTAAATATATGGTTAGTATGAAAGGAAGGTGCATGCAATCACATTGATAGATGGATGGAATAAGTTCGAATGAAAAAAATAATACAAGATTGTCGGGGAAGAAAGGGAATCGATTCGAATAGGAATAAATCAACTCCAATCCGATCTAATGCATATTGGTTTCGGAGGTTGCCTCCAATTTATCGGATTGGATACGGATCGGATTTTTAGGTTCATAATTTAATCCGATTCAGATTTAGATGTTCCTTCATTCGATTCAAATTTGATCTGCTGATGTCTTTAATTGGAAAGGTCAATCATATCGGGAAAGTTGGACATTTGATTAAGAGATTTGTTTAATGAGTTAGTAATCCTTTTGAATTTGGGCTCTCACAGTCTGGTGTTTTCACACGATAGTGCCCTAGTTGTAAGCATTAGAAAACTTTGGTTTAATATGTTTGAAGAAATCACGACGAGGAAAACTTGTTTTTTTAAAACTAAAGAAAAAGAGGCAAATTTATTGAATATTAATTTTCTATCCGACATCTACAATATAGTTTTGACTAAAACAAATATAATCTTCTTTGTCATAAAGAAATCAAAACACCATAAAATCTAAATTAGTACATATTAATTGCTTATCTTCCCACTCGAACCGATGTCTTCTCATATCCCAACATTGGAAAGAGTTTCCACATATTTATCGTAATCTTTGCTAAATAATATATTTGTTGATCTGGTGTAAACTGTGTAGATGGAATATTACTTTGACATAAAATGTTGTGCTTGAATTGCAAGTTACCGTAATTGGAGAACCTTATGGCATCCTTCAAAAGATTCATCCCAAAAATAGTGAACAAAACAACAAAAGACCAATAGAAAACTGACATAAAAACAAAATCCTCGGCACCATTGCAGAGATAAATTACATAATAAGACCGTTGAAGAGCCCTATTACATTGAACTTTGAAAGTGGTGGGAAACGGGGAGGGAGGGAATACCTAAAAGTTTGCGTGTGGGTGTGTTGGAAGAACTGAATTAGTCAAGCTATCGCTTTGTCCTGACCCGAATTAGGGGACTGTTAACAGTCATCCTTCAAATGAGACAAAATACTGTACAGGATGTGAAAGTGTACTAGTATAATAATTGCCCATTTTCCGCGTTGAAGCATTTTCGGTATTTAGATGCCAACCCCTACTGAATAGTCTAGTGTACCTACCCAAACCCAACACCGCTACTACCAGTCAAGAAGGATTGAAGAAAGCAATTATCAATCCATCGTCAGTATCAACACTTGTTGCATCTGCGCATAAAGGAGAAGGAGAAGGGGAAGCAGAAGCTACTGTGTATGTACTGTACCCCCCTTTTCCTTGTAATCCACCAGAGCTATCTTTCTTTCTTCATCATTGTCACAGCTGCAGCTGCAGTTTAGGGTTTTGTTTCTCCTGTGTTTGTTCTCCTTCTGTTCACCTCTCTCGCTTGTTTTTTTTTTTTAAAATTTATTTATACTCATTTCTGTGTAAGCGAAAAGGGTCTTTCTTTCTTTCTGATTGTGCTTTTGGCCAGATTTCTATGTCAAATTCCGTAGGCGTTCTTAAGGTTGTGGTGGTCCAAGGGAAGAGGTTGGTGATAAGGGACTTCAAGAGCAGTGATCCTTATGTCATCCTCAAGCTCGGCAATCAGGTCACATTCTTCTCTCACTACTTCACTCTTTCAATTATCATTTGTTCTATCGACCTCTTAACTACCCAATTACTGTAATTGCTAATTGTTGTTCTCAACATCTTGATAGTTGAGTGGCCTCTTATTTGGAGCCTTGAGCTTTAGGTTCTACTGATACTCATCATACCACTGCTTGTTGCTCCTAACTTTTTGCTTCAGATATTGATTTGGACTTATCTAATCAATAACCTGAAGACTGAAGAGTCTTAGCTTTGTGCAATTTCTCAATAATAGAGTGCGTCTAGGGTCATGCTTATTGTTCTTGCTGTCCAATGACTTTTTTTTTGGTGGGTTCAGCATGTTTCTATTATCATGTTAACGACCAAAATTGTGAAGTATTAGTAGTTGGGATATTGGCATGAGTACTTGTAGGGGTAAGACCGCCAACATTTTGATCTCCTTGGAGCCCGTGAAAGTGCGAGCCATACTGGGAGTTGTTGTTAGTAGTTGGCATATAAGAATTATATTCTTGTGGTTAGGCTTCCCTACGTCAACAGAATATCAGACTTAGTCTATGTGGTTGAAGGCATCCTTTGTTAAAAGCAGAGCTGCTCTGGTTCTGTCTTACCCAAACTGCTTAACGGAATCTTTTTCTTTGTATTTTCTAGTAAAAGATTTGACAGTGCCTGAAAATACTGTTTAAGGTTACAAAAGCTCTGGTCTCTATTTCGCATGTTAAATTGCACTGATTTGCTAGTAACTTTTCCTCCAGATAGCAAAGACCAAGGTTATCAACAGCTGTCTAAATCCTGTTTGGAATGAGGAGATCGTCTTCTCCCTGACAGAACCTGTTGGGACCCTCAACTTGGTTAGTGATGTTTCTTTCTTGTTGTTCATCTTTGTTTATATTTATATGCACTTGTATCTATTGGTTTTGATCCACATGTCGTACTGAATACTTGTCGATAAGACCTGGTATTGGCATTCTAGGAGCTTTTTCTGAGCTAGACGCTAGAATTTAAGGTCATCCATGTTTAAGTAGATTGGTTCTGGACTTCTAAAAATTGATTATTGACTTACAAATTGGTAGATGATCAAAGCAGTGCAATATATTGAAGAAAACAGCTGCTTCAGTTGGAGTATGTGCTTGAAATCAGGAATGAGATCAGACTTTGCTGGAATTTTTTTCTTCTCCTTTTTCAGCTTATGTTTGTAACCAAGGTTTAACTATGTCAAACCGAGCCTTGACTTCATTAGGCTGGGTCTCAGTTTGATAAGTATCTACGATGAGCCAAGCTTGACCAAGCTTAGCTTTAACCAAGTTAATTCTAAGCCCTTACCTAGATGATCTAGATCATGTAAAGGTTCAGCTTAAAGCTTTTTGGGAGCTTTCAACTTGCACTATCCTTCTGAATTTTTAAAAAGGGGGGGAGGGGGGAATCAAATACTTCACTGTATTTTTGGTGAGGAAAGACATTGCAGCACACATTTAATCTTTTTCCCCTCGAATTTGGAATGAAATGGCTTGCAAGTGAAAAACTTCCTATAACCTTCTGGCTAACTTGAGCCATATAGTCATATGCACCCAAACTAACATAGATATAAAAGCTTGACTGTGCAATTTGGCCTATGTCCAAAAGCAAGAATCAAGCCGAGCTGAACTTAGAGGAGACAAGCTCCTGTCAGACTGAGGCACTGAGCTCTGACGGAGCTGTACTGAAGGGCTTGCCTAGCCAGCTTGGCGCATTGATGGCTGCAACTCAAGTAAATGTTTGAGGGAGGGGGTAGCTAGGAAATAGGCTGTATGTGTTTGAATTCTATTGTTGACATTGAATGGGAAAAATCCCCCCTTCCATCTCTAAAATAATATAACCACTTTGTCTTGTATCAGAATGACTCTTTTTTCTGGGATAAGGATATAAGATTTCTGTATCGCAGGGTATAGTATAATAGATTTATAACTTCTGTTTGCGATGAACAAGTCTAGAACTTGTGCAATGATGACTCACACCTGTTGTCCCCCCCCCCCTTTTTGGGAAGAGGTTTCTGTGTTTTTGCTTCAGGAATTCTTAAATTGACACCTGCCCTTTTCTCATTTCATGTTAGTATTCAAAACTGCGTTTCTTTACTTTTGCTTTATGCAAACTGCCTGCTTTAGATATAGACTGATTCACTTAATGAAGGAATTATATGGAAAACAGTTCATTTTGGCTGTGTTACCTTGACTCTTCAATTTTCCCTAGTTACTCTTGGCAGGCCCTTGACACTAAGATATGGGTATGGACACTCAGCCTTTCATTTTGGACACTCAACTTTTGATTTTCCCTAATTACTCCTGATTCTTGTCAGGCGCTTGTCAGGTGCTTTTGAGAAGTGTTGAGTCCGACAGAGTATTGAAGTCTGATGTAATTATAGTTCGTGGACTAAAATATTTGAACTTGAATAATTTGGCTCACTCACTGTTTTTTTTTTTTTTTTGGGGGGGGGGTGTTTGTGAAGCAAATAATTTTTTTTACCTATTGTGAACATCAGGCCCTTTCAAAAACAGGCCATGCACCCAAGCTTTGCATCATTTCGCGCTATATACAATCTCCAGTTTGCAAATTTGTGATTAAAATAAGCAAAAAAAAAAAAATTCAAATCTTTCACTGACATGCTGCTGGATTCCTCTAAATATCTGATTTTCTGATTGCTGTTTGTTGTGAAATGCTCCCTGATTTCTCAGTCGTAAACTATGTTGACAAGCAGCATAAACTGCATAAATGGCTCACTCACTGTTAGTACTGTTAGTTTTAAAGAACTTCTCCGGTGGCAAAATTTATTTTCTTGCCAGCAAAGATGATTGGCATTATGAAATGACTAAGCGGCCATGTCTTTTCCAAATCAAAATGAATGCCTAACCTCCATACTTCCCTACTTTTTATTAACAGTAATAGCAACAGAACAGTTATGCTAATGATAAGCTTCCTCGGTATCACCTTGTAGTTCTGCAGCATTCTGCCTCTCCCCCTCTATTAGCTCCACCGTGACAACTCCACTATATACACAAACATATCACAAGATCACCATCCATCTCCTTTGCTCTGTCTCTTCCCTGAACTCACTGTTTTTCTCCCTGTTCTCCACACTCTGTGTCGTTCTTTGACACACGCCTGCCTTATCACCATGAAGGTCAGCACCATACGACCTTCATATCTCTGGTTGCTGCATAAACCACTGAGACCCACCACTCACTGCTGCCCCGGCCCTTATTGCCCACTGATCCGAGTGACAAACTCATACATGCCCATTTTCCACCTCCCCCTGCTGTTGTGACTAACAGGGCAGCCACGCAAAAAGCAATGGCCCACATTCCCGGTCAAGCTGTATACCCCTCACAACCAAGCCACAGCTACAAGCCTGCAATCCCTCCATCTTCGCTTTTGTATCCTTCTATTTTTCCCTCTTCTGTGTTAAGTGCATACTGACCACCTCTAGTTAGAATCCAGCCATTCCACTGCCATCCAGTCCCCATCTTATGTCTGGCAAGTTCGTGGCCACTGTCAACACAGCTGCCCAGTCTCCCCTTTCCTGGTGAAGCTCTAAACCTAATTAAATGTGGGAAAGTTTAACGATTTTGGTGATATGGATTTTAATCAAAATTTGTTTAAGTTAGAAAATTTAATTATCTTGTTAATTCACTATCTTATGGTAAGGTTTGCAAACGGGTGATGTTGTCGTCATTATTATTTTGGAGTAATTTATTAATATAAGAAATGGTGAAAATTAAGGGGACACTTGCTAATCAGAAACTTTAGTAGGGAAAGATGTGACCCAACGGAGGGTGGCTTGGTAGGAGTTGCTTTGTGCAAGAGCTTGATGGACAGAGTCCTCACGGTGGTGTCCTTAAGATAATTACAACATACCTCCAGGGACAGGGAGTGTGGACTGTAAACTTCATACTGTTGACTGTGCATTCTTGATTTTTAAAGGAAGTGTTTGACAAAGACCGGTTCAAGGCAGATGACAAGATGGGACATGCTCACCTCAATATCCAACCTCTTGTGTCAGCGGCAAGATTAAAGCAAGCCCTCAAGGTATCTGCAGGGGAAACAACTTTAAGGAAGGTCATTCCTGATAATGACAATTGTCTTGTGAGAGAGAGTTGTATTAATTGCATTAACGGAGATGTTGTTCAGGATGTGTGGTTAAGGCTTTGTGGGGTTGAATCCGGGGAAATTGAATTGAAACTCAAGTTGGTAAATCCTGATCTCGTTCCAGTCTCCAGTTAACTGTTGGGTTGGAGCTGGCTTGTCTGTTTTCTCTCGTGACTAGCCCCATCACTTTTGCCTATGCTTACGGCTCGAGATCATCACGCTGCAATCATGAGTTTGGACGAAATAGGGATAATTGTGCCTTTGTTTTAATGGTTTCGTGATGAGGACATCTATAGTTTGTGTAAATTCTTGAAATTTAGAGAGCTAATGGTGATTGTGTGTGATTGCTCGAAGTATCTTTGTGCTGGAGTGAAGCATTTGAATGTAAATATATGGGCGTGATAAACACCACGTTGGGAAAGTGTCAAAATCTGATCTATTTCAAACCTTGCATTTACCTCCCTGAATAGCGCACCTTTGTGCAATATATATCACATTCGAAAGCAAAATAATTACGAAGAACATTTGGTTGCAATTGTGAAGTAGTGGAGGAATTTTAGTATGTGAGTGACATCAGCACATGAACCGATAGTTTTTAGTAGCAAACAATGGGCACGTGAAATGGATATGTTTGGACTCTCCGCTGTTTAGGTTGCGTAGATATTGATTAGTTTTGTCTCACATTTAGTAGTCACAATTTTATTTATTTATTTTTTCTTCAAATGTATATACTTAAAATAGTCAACAGGGTTTATATCTTTAGAAAAGAAGTCAACAAGGTCAAAACATGTAATAGTTTGAGTCTATCTATAGCAATGCTTTATTTATTCGATTTTTTTTTTTAATGTATAGATGCTATTCATAGATGGGGTCACATTTTGTATCAGAGAATTTACGAGATAAAGTCATCCAATCTTTGTATCCGAGAACTTCGCTAAAGTCATCCAATCTTTGTATCCGTGAAATTCGCTGCCATCTCTGTTAATTTAAAGAAAAGGGATAATAAACTTCAAAAAAAGGAGCCAATTTCCTCCTGTCTACAATTCTACCTAACCTGCAAGCAAATATTATCCCTAATCTGTCTGTTCGTCTTCGTTCTTGCTTCTCTGTCCTCTTTACATTTCATTGTTCGTCCAATTTGAATTGAAAGACGACGACGGTGGGCGTTCATAAAAACTAGTGCGGAGATATATGATACGTTAGACTAACACATAACTCACCTGCTTCAGGTTTGTCAAGGTGTTTTCTTTGGTCATCTTCATTTAATTTTCACATCACGTTCTTTTTGAATTCTTGTTTGTTTATTTAGAAGAACTATCTTGCACTCTAAGGTCGTTATTATGCATGTGTTGCCTTCAGCCCCAAGTGGTGCTTGAACTCGAACTTTTGTTTTTTGAGATTAGATGGACATTTTGGCCTTGTGCATAGGACGTAATTTAATAGATCTCGGTAAATATTAGGAGACATTTGAATGTGACTTTTTATGAAATTTGAATTTGTCACCGATTATTATAAAATAATTGAAATGTGTGCACTGTTGAATTGATACATTATATATATTTAATTAAAAAATCAAGAATTTTTAAAGAGAAATACCGTTTTGTATTCATGCAGCAAATAATATCTCTTAAACCAAAGCACTGATTGCCTCAACAAAAGTTGATTACTTTTTTTTCCCTAAACTTGATTCATTACAGCGAATTCTTCAAAATAATATGTAATATTGTACATGTTGTCATTCCCTTTTCATAGCTTAATGTTCCTACATCTCTGCCCTTGTTAGAAAAGTATTCAGCATCGACAAAAACTTTTTCGATAGTGTTGAACATACTATTGTTGAATTAATTGCTCTGCTTTTTTTTTTTCAGTTATCGCAAAAGAAACTGTGCATTGCAAGCGGATTCCTACAACATACGTGGTGTACATATATATACATATATATAGGCATAAGAAGATGGTGAACATAATTAGAACACGACGAAATTCCTCAGGAGGGTCTCCAAGGGCAGCAGAAGTTGGGGAGATAGATACCAAAGCTCCCTTTCAATCTGTCCGAGCAGCAGTCAGCCTGTTTGGTGAACCATCGTCCCCAAAGGCCAAACCCCTTTTTATTAGAAAGTCCAAATCTCAAACCGAGGTCTAGATATGATCATGAATATCTCCATTTATTCAACTTTTCATTCCTAATTTTTTTTTTTAAACTCCATTGTGTTTATTCTTGAACCAGGGAGTGTTGGACAAGGAGGCCCAATTTCATTTGGCCCTGAACGAGCTCAACAGGCTGAAGGAACAACTTAGAGGGGCTGAATCTACAGAAGCTGAAACCCTTGCTGAACTCAACAAGGCCCAGAGGACCTTTGACGAACTAAAAGGCAAGTTACAAACTGTAAATGAATCCAAGAAATCCATACTTGAAGCTACAGAAGGTTTGAAGAGCAGGGTTCAGGAGCTCGAAGAGGCAAAATCTAACAAAACAGATGTTCCTGTTGATTCTGGCACTCATGTGAATGCCGACAACCAGAAGGAGGAGTATAAGGCTGCTATTGCAGAGCTTGATGCTACCAAGCAAAAACTCAGCAACATGCGTAGGGATTTCAATGTAGCATTAGAAGCCAAAATTGCTGCCTACCAAAATGCAGAAGAAGCCCAGTTGGCAGCGAATGCTCATAGCGATAGAGTGACCGAACTCTCAAAGCAAATCGCAACCATGCAGGAAGCGTTGGCTGAAATTAAGGCTTCTTCAAAACAGGCTGTGGAAGAGCACGAGATGCTTGTGGCCAAGAAAGAAGCTGAGCTACAATCTCGTAGGCTTGCTAAGCAAGATTTAGAGCAGAAACTCGCTGCCCTTAACAAAGAATATGAACCTCTATTATCTGAGAACTTGGACCCACAGCTTTCCGAGACCAACACTGAAATAGAAAGCCTCCAGGAGCAAGTCCAGAAATTTCGGGCTTCCTTCTTAGAAGCTGAGACGTCGTCACGCCTTGAGCTTGAAACTGCCAGGCAAATACTTAAACAGGTAGAAGGGGAGAAGACATCCCTTCAAATTTCAGTTGAATCCCTCAAGCAAGAACTAGAACGTGTTAGCAAGGAATTGTCCCAACACAAGTCTAAGGAAGAACATGCAGGAAATTTAGTCCATAGGCTCCAAGATGAACTAGAGGAAAAAAGGAAAGAGCTTGAAGCAGTGCATGCAAACCAAAAAAGTGCAGCCGATGCTTCTGTAGGCATTGTTTCCTCATTAGAGCGGTTGGCTTTAGAAACTGAAAGGTCGAAGCAAGGAGCTGAAGAAATGAAGAGGAAGACGGAGGAGCTGAAGCAAGAAGCTAAACTTGCCAAGGACATGGCAATTGACAAGGAAAGCAAGCTATCCGGTCTACTGAAAGAAATTGAGGAAGCAAAATCAGCAAACAGAGCTGCTCAACAAGAGATTGAGGAAATGTCAGAAAGAGCTAATGTTGCAGCCTCGCCATCATCAAACTCATCAAATAATGCTTCCAAGATCAAATTGTCAAAAGAAGAGTACAAGTCCTTGATAGAGAAAGTGAATGAATCAGAGAAATCAGCTCAAGTAAAGGTAGTTGCAACCATGGCTCAAGTCGAAGCTCTGATTGCAAGCCAGGAGGAAGCAGCTATAAAAATCGAAGCAGGTTTAAAAGAAATAGAGGAGCTAAAGAAAGCAGAAGAAGACGCTCTGAAGAGTGCTGAAATGGCCAAGGCAGCAGCAAATGCTCTAGAGGCTGAGCTTCAAAAGAGGCATCATCAACAACAGATTACTTAACTAGTCAATTGATTGTTGGGATCTGTTGATGAGGGCCATATGGTTGAAGGAATCATATTATTTTCAGATTCTCAAGTTCACAATGTTAGCACCATCGGCAAATCCAATGTGCTATTGTCCCGCATTTGATTTGTTTGCTAATATAAAGCCAACTAAAGCAACAACCAGAGATTAAATTTCTCATTGTTGATCAACTTTGAGTGGTTTTTTATTCATTGTAGCAAAGTTAATTGTATATTTGGCTGTTGATGGCACCAAAAATAAGGTTTTGTTATTTTGGCAACTATGGCGTAGTTTTCACCAATTAAAGAACAATTTGGACTGTCAGAAACCTACAGATAAAGAGTGGAAATAGGGAAATTGCCAACTGATGATCCATTGTGGATGCGCTCTTCTTTTTTCTTTTTTTCTTTTTTAAAAGACCTCTTTCTGAGATGTGTACAGATATAGGTCGCCTACTCACATAATAGTTGGTTTGTTTGCTATTGCTCTTCATTATCAAGGTCAGGGGCTCAAATCTGCAATCTATTGACTTTTCTATTCTCATTTTTTTGTATTTTATTTGTTTCTTATTTCTCCAATTTGTGGAGTTCAGCATTTTGTTTTGTATACTTGAGCAATCTATTGTATCAAGTTGAGCATTTTGTTTTACTTACTTAAGCATTTTTCGAGTCTATAAACCCGCAACTATAATATAAGCATTGTTTAGAGGGAGGCTGGGACATGTACATTATGATGCTTAGTTTTCTTGACGAATTTTCTAGCCTCGTCTTTGCACAAGAATATAAAGGAAATCAAGAGGAAGACACAACACACAAGGAATGATAACATAGCACACAAGGAAACTAAAAAATAGCCCAAATCCAACCATTCATCTTTCATATTGCCCTCTCTAAGGAGATATTCCTCATTTCACTGTTTGAAAAGGGACCTTTTCCATAAGGAAACTAATAGTAAATCACCATATTTCACAAATGAATATTCAGGTGTAACATCATGACCTCACTTGAATTATGAAAGGTTATCAAGAGTGATTTAAGGATCGATGATTAATTCCACATTTTATCACGAAACTTTCGGATATACTTTATCCTCACTCATATAGACTATTTCGAAAAAATCTTTCAAAAGGTCATTCATTCCAAAATTACTTCATAACAAGCACGTTTAATTGTGGAGTTCTCATAAAGAAAGCTTTGAGAAAAAATGTGCACTATTAGTGATATTAGCAGTCATCTCAATTTTTGTAAGTCGTGCTTTCTAGCCGTATATTGAGTGTTACAATCACCTCACTTGAAGAGAACAATGTTCTTGTTAATTAATTAATGATAAAGTAATTAATTATGGAGAAGATAATTAATGACTGGATGGGCCGCAAATTGTTGCGTCAATTCCATTGCGAGCCACGATAGTATAAAGTATAAAGGCCATGTTCGGCAAACAGTTGTTAATTATTAGCTGTTAACTGTTTGTATTAGCTGTTAGCTATTAGCTGTTGAATTAGCTGTTTGTAGGGGGAAAAAGACAAAAGTCTAATTCTCAAAAAAATCTCTTCAGAAAATTAATGGAATTAGTTTTTTCAAATTAACTTTTTGGACCCAAAAAACTATTCCAAAAATCACTTTACTAAACACCTAAATTAGCTTTGACTAGGTCAAACAACTAACTTTTGGCCAAAAAGATATTTTTGGCTAAAAAACTCTCCAAAAAGTTGTTTGCCAAGTACCCTCAAACTAAGTAGCAAATAAACCTATTGACTAGAGTTGGAAAAGTCTGACCCGACACGATAATTCCCCCCGAGCACAACTTGAAATTGCTGTGAGAAACCCTAACCCGACACGAACTGAATCAATTTCAACCCAAAATTAACATGATTTGATCGTTTAACTCAAAATATTTTATTTTTAAATTTTAAATAGATATAAATTTTTTTTATAAAACTGATACAAAATTAATTTATGTATTAATATGTCAATTCAAACTAATCCGTCACCCCGCTCTGCCCTTGACTAATGAATATGAAAAATTCCGCCAGCAAAAAATGATAAACTCTAATATTATATGATATAGGTCGCTGCTCGAATAGCAGCTGTAGTTGACTGGTTTGTCTTTGATGACTTCTTACCTGACAGCTTCCGCGATTCTCTCACGTATTCGCATATTCCTTTGTTGAATTTTCCTTGGCAACGGACCTGCGGAGTGTGACCGACGAGGCGACGGCCAGACTGGACATCCTCATGTCAGAGCGTGGATGTCAAGAGAATATTTTTTAAAAAAAAGAGATGAGGCTTAAAGGATACGATTAAACCGAGTAGTAGACTACATTTTTGTACGCCACTATTTTTATTTTTTTGTTATTTGTAAATAAGACACAAAGATTAATATACATTGAATTTAATTTAAATTTTTGATAACAACTCACAGATATTTTATTAAGTAAGCAAATTGATATTCACTCTATGTTATGATTTATCTTTTTTTTCAATACTCTACAAATCTTCATTTTTAGTTCTTTTAAGCTATTATTATTTTTTTATTTGAAAAATAAAAACTATTTTCATTTTGAAGAGTCAAGTCTAAATATGAGAACCACTTCATATGGTTTATTTATACTATAAATTGTCCTAAAAAAAGTATTACACTGCAAATTTTAATATGGAATTTAACCAAATATATAAATTTTTGCAAGCAGTGTAAATTTGTTAGAAGGGCTTAACAGATGTTATCAAAAAGAAAAAAAATTGAAGCTTAAAAGATATAATAAAACGGAGTCTTAGACTAAATTTTTCTATACCACTATTTTTAATTTATTTTTTTGTGAATGAGATGCAAATGTTAATGTATATTATATTTGAACTCAAATCTTTCATAACAACTTTCAGATACTTACTAATTGAGATAATTGATACTCACTTTATATCTTCAATTTTTTTTTTCTAATACTCTACATTCCTTCATTTTAATTTTTAGTACTATTAGACTATTGTAATTTTTTATTTTAAAAAGAAAAATTATTTTCAATTTGAAGAGTCAAGTCTCATTATGAGAACCACTCCATATGGCTTATTTATTTTGCAAATTGTCCAAAAAAAGTATTACATGGTGAATTTTAAGATGGAATTTAACCAAATATATACTGTTAATTTGTAGATACATATAAGTAAATTTGAAAGTGTGATAATATATGTTTAGACACTTCTTTAGTGTGTTATCTTAGTCTAAGTTAGTATATTACATGGCCTAAAATATCAAAATTTACAATAGTTATGATTAGTTAACAATTGCAAACTTTTAGTATTTGTTGACTACACCAATGAGTAAAAAGGACGGTCTAACCAGATGAACCCCATCTGCGACTTTGTATGATATGGTAATTCTATAACTGTTAAAAATTATTGGAAAAAAATGACTTTAGAAAATTATAAGTGAAATATCTTTCCACTATTCAATTATACTCTTTTTTATTTAATACATAATTATTAAGCAAAGACAGAAGCATTTAAAAAGTCTCTAATATATTATTTTACAATTTAAAACCAACATATCCATAATTCGCGATAAACGACCCCGTCAGTCTAGGCCTGGCAACGGGTCGGATTTGAAGCGGGTGAAGCTCCACCCGCATCCATCCACTCCACCCAATCCACCCATCATCCGCTCATCCGCTCACCCGCATCCAATCCACCCACCACCCGCGGATGAAGCGGGTGGTAAACGGGTGAAACAGATGAAACGCGTTTTATCTCATTTTATTCGTTTATCGCTCAAATAAGGTTCAAAAGCCTGAAAAATTTAAAATATACAAAACAATAACTAACGGGAACCACATGCCCTAATCGTAAACATAACAATTATCACAAATGATAAAGATACCAAACATAAGTTATATATATATATACACACACACACATGTATATATATATATATATACATATATCTACAAATATATATATACATGTCTATATATATATATATATATATATATATATATATATATATATAGGGTGACGGGTCGGGTGACGGATCGGATGGACCGTCACCCGAATCCGACCTGATCCATCACCCAATTATCCATCACCCGTTTAGTCGGGTTTTCACCTGATTTTTCGGGTCGGGTGAATCGGATATCCATCGGGGTCGGGTGAAATTGCCAGGCCTACGTCAGTCCCGTATTTATTTGCTAAGTAAACGCAAGAAGACTAGTCAAGGTGGCAGGAGCTGCGGGATGAGGAAGGGCTATAATTCTTCAATTCCAGGCTAAACGTCAAAAGACGAAACATAGCATTCAAGTCGAAGAAAATCACAGTGCTCAGATTTTTCTCTGTCTCGAGCGGCGATGAATGGTTTGAGGGCTGCATGAAAAGGAATATATAGCTTATACAGATTGAAATAAAGATCAAGGAGAGACAAATTAAATTACGGAGTCCTCCTAAAAAGAACCCTCCTTTTGTTGGTTGGATTGGCACCAGGAAGGCTTTCTTTGGTATGTAGCAGCCTCTTGGATTCATACAGTGCGTTTGTCCACGATACGTGCAAGCTGCAAAGCTCAAGTACAGCGTAATGGATTTTGGTTTCAGCAGTGAGGAGGCGGGTTGAATAGTTCAAACGAGCATCAGATCAATAAGGCTATCATCAATCAGCATCGATCTTACTATGATATGATGGATCGGTAGGATTTTCCTGTTCGATCGCGCATGGATGAATATCACCAAATCCAAGTCAACCTCGAGCTAGGTAAAGGGGATCTCATCCAAATTATGTCAGCAGTAACCTCAAAATCAAGCTCAAACTCAACCTCAACCTCAACCTCAATCTTGGTCGGGATTGGTGACGAGAAAGGCGCAAGCCCTCCCTCTCCAACCCCAGCAGCTGAACACATTCAGTTTCACAGCATTAGGGACAAAGGCAACAGTAGAGGCAGTCATAATGATGATACAGGCGCATTAGTTGATGACGAGTCCTCCGACTTCAACATCGTATGTGATAGTATTAATAGCAAAAATGCAGCCGCCATGGTGGATATGCAGATGATGACAACTAGTACTTATGGCAGCCATGGCGGTGGTTTGATAAGTGAGATCATAGAAATAGCCGAAGAAGATGGCAAGGCTGTGCTCAGCGACCAATCAAGGCCGCCAGACACCACCTCCTCTAGTTTGTTCTCCATCGATATGGACACTGCAAAAGATGTGGTATATGTGGCTGTAGGGGAGACCGAGACAAGCATGGATGCACTCTTGTGGACTCTCAATCACGCTCTTCATCCTCCAAATGCTCTTGTTTGTCTTGTTCATGTCTTTCCCCCTCTCAAATTCGTTCCTGGCCCTAGTAAGTGAATCCCCTGCCCCTCTCTCTTTTTAAACCGGCCTCCCTGACTAGCCTTGTGCCACTATCACCTATATGCATGCTTCCATGCATCCTTCGCCTCTTCCGCATAATTGTCTTCTTGCATTCTCGATTCCAAGGCACTGATTTCTCTTGGCGTGAGCTTTTTTGGACGAAATTGGGCCTCAAATAAAAGACAACT
The DNA here is from genome assembly GCA_029747015.1 of Carnegiea gigantea. Lineage (NCBI taxonomy): Eukaryota > Viridiplantae > Streptophyta > Magnoliopsida > Caryophyllales > Cactaceae > Carnegiea > Carnegiea gigantea. Next base: position 723,178 of record JAKOGI010000291.1, read on the forward strand.
ATAATTAAAGCAGGCTCTTAAGTTTGAGTTCAATTGAAACAATAATTTTAAAGTAAGTTCTTAAGCTTGGATAGGTTCTTCGTTTGTGGCCACACGTTTCATTCTTTTGTATATGAGAGGCATAATGTCCACATAAACGAGGTTCAAGCGAAAGTTTCCGACTGCAAAAAGTAAGAGGGGGGGGGAGAGTTTCTTAAGAGTCCTAATACTGTAGGCGGCAAATCCAGTGCTAAACCTAAGGTCATAATGATCAAATACACTTTTCCCCCCTGTTCATGCTAAAGACACATGATGTCAATATAATTGAAATTCAAACCCAAGTTTCTAGTATTAATTCTCATCAACTTTTCCAGTTGAGTTAGTTTACACCTACCAACTTTTCCAATTGAGTTAGTTTACACCAACCAAAACCGCTGCATATGCATCTACCTCAAAGAAAACAAGCATACCGCCTCTGGTCTACTTTTTATCATCGTCACATTATGTTATTTGGCAAGTAGCTCGTGAGAGCCAATAGGCAGTTGTGAATACATTGCTCGCTTTTCTAGTGAACTTAAAACTTGATAATGACGCAACCGATGTTAAATAGTTGATAACGTAGAGGACATATCTTGACAAACGACTTATATGAGGTGATGAATCACTGCAGTGGGAGCTGGAAAGGTGCCAATGAGCCAAGTGAGTCCAGAATTAGCAGATAGCTACTTGGCCCAGCACAAAAGCCAGATGAGGCAACTCATGGGCAGATACATGGACAAGTGCACTGCTTATCAGGCAAATACTAATACAAAAACAAAACTTAATTGTCAAGTAGTCAATGCATCTCTGAATAATACATACAGTATACCGAACTTAATCCCAAGTGGTTCTTCTGACAATAAAACATACAGGTGCCAGCGGATACGATACTGATTGAAAGTGATTCAGTGGCAAATGCTATTCTGGAGCTTACTTCTGTTCTTAAAACTCCCAAGCTCGTTGTTGGAATTTCCAAGTCCAAACTGAGGTACATGATCTCCGGCCCTTGCCCCTCCTCCACCGCCCAGGCCCCCGGGAAAATAGACCAAAAAAAGTCGTTCCAAAGGTCCAGCAGTTAAAAACTGAATGACTAACAGTAGGTGATGCATGGATTCATTAATCAGGAAATTGAGGGGGCAGAAAGCAAGTGGAATAGTAGCACATCAGATACTGCAAAATGCTCCAGTGGGATGTGAAATTAAGATTGTTTGCAAAGGCAAGGACGTTTCAGACCAAGGATCTGCTTCTTCACCTTCCAGATCCAAATCTCCAGCTGCAAGTCCCAAAGCTGCTTCCTCTGTCGCCACCATCGCCACCGGTGCTACAACTACAGGTGCGGAAGGATCAGAAGATAATGAACAGAAGCTACAGCATTCTGCGAACAGCAATTCCTTCTCTTGTTGCTTTAAACCGAATTTTTAAAATAATTGTCAAAGATGAATGGAGCAAACCACGATCAACATTTCTTGCAGACGCTCTTATTGTGAGACTAAAGAAACTATTACTCTGCTCCCGGTCACTTGTACCAAATATTACGGCATTACTCCTTTATTCCCATTGCATTCAGGGTTTGAAGCCGGGGAGAAATCTACACACTACACAGTAGAGTACATGTGCTAGTACAAGGTGTATATCCGCATATGATTGCTTATTATATTACATTTCAAGAAAGGCATTGCCAACAAATCTTTGCTACTTAGATGATTGCTTCTTGTGGTTGAAAAAAGGAGTTGCCAGCGAATCTCTGCTCCTTTTGACAATGTGCGTAGTCTGTGGCAAATATTTTACCGCTTGACCCTAATCATGACTCTAGCCAGCGGTGTGCAGAGATGTCCTTTTTCATGTGTCTGGCACTAGGAGTACCAATATCGAATCAGCAGTTAATGCCTACAAATATGCCATTCAAGTGAACTTCCTTATCCCGCAATATTTTATTTTTTATTTTTATTTTGATAAGGATATCCCACAATTACAAAGGTACCAGCTTCGCAGCAATAGAACAAGGCAAACGACAAACACTGCACATCTTAGGTAGTGTTTGATTGGGAAACATGATTTTTTCGTAAAATGATTTTTCAATTTTCTGTTGCTTAGCACAATAAAGGATGAAAATAATTTTCCTCCAATGGAAGAAAATAATTTTCTTTTTTAGAAGATAGGAAGTTGATTTTCTTCTTTCAACTCTTTGATGATATAGTCAATTGAAATTTAGGTACTCAATTCGATTTCAACAGTTTGGATCGAAATTTGACTATCTAATGAGAAATGTCAAAATAAACTCAAATCTAAATTTTCAGCTCGAATTTCTTTCATTTGATCGACATTTATCTCCACCACGACAATTTAATCGACTTTTGTTGCCGCAATCGACTCACCACTAAAACAATTTCAACAGTTTAGATCAAAACTTGATCATCAGATAGAAAATATTAAAATTGGCTCAAATTCAGATTTTAAACTTGATATTCTTCCATTTGGTCAATATTTTTTCTACAACGCCAATTCAATTGATTTTTTTGCCCCTTAAACAGTGCAGTCAATATTTTTCACCACTAAAATAATTTCAATAGTTTAGATCGAAATTTGATCATTAGATATGAAATATTAAAATAGACTCAAATCTAAATTTTAATCATGACATTCCTTCATTTGGTCACCATTTTTCTCCTCCACGACAAATCGACATTTTTTGGCGCTTAAATAATTCAGTTGATGTTTTTCATCATTAAAATAATTTCAACAGTTTATATTAAAGCTTGATTACCCAAGAGGAAGTATTGAAACAAGTCAAATATAAATTTTAAGCTCAAAACTACAATCATTCAATCAATATTTTTCGTCATTTAAACAATTCACTTGACATTTTCCTCTTTTTCATTGAAAATAATTTATCTTGTACCAAATGAAAAAAGTGACATGAAAATCAATTTTGCTTGAAAAACATTTTCCACAGAGAATAATTTTCTAAAAAAATCATTTTTCTTTCAGCCAAACACCACCTTAAAATGCAAATCATTTTACATTAATTTTTCCGCAGATGCCAAGTACATCAAGCCCATTACGCATTCATGACAAATATGACAAACAATTGTAGAGCAAGATCCGCTTCAGGAGGTCCCATCCGTGCTCAACCATAAATAGTCCGCAGCTCCGTATGATGTCCAGATTCCATAACAGGTCTCTACTCTCCACCCAGCAGAGAAAAATGAGGACAGGAAGCCCATCTCCCCCCCCCCCCCCCCCCCCCCCCAAAAAAAAAAAAAAACCAGGCACCCCCCAAGAAAAAGCAAAACTAAAATACAAAAGAGATTGCAACATCAAAAGAAATCAAACTCAAGGTAATTGTCAGAATCCTTGTGATCCGGGGCACTCACCACAATAGCTCCTTTTTCACCCGAGGTCAGCGGCATTGCCATCTTCTCTATCACAACAGGCTTTGGTATCTCAGGTGGCATGGCACACCGTATTAATGCCCAGTTCACCCCTTCGAAGAAGGGGTGTTGCTTAATCTCAGTAGCCCCTCGTTTATATGCTAATCTGTGCTGCGGTTCCTTCACGAGCAACCCCTTAATCAGATCTCTGGCAGCAAAACTAACCACTGGGGCTTCAGGGAACCGTAGAGGTTGGCCCACAACATTAAACAGAGTTGCACGGTTCCCTGATCCCTTGAAAGGAGTTCTACCAAATAACAGCTCATACAGAAAGATCCCAAAGGTCCACCAATCTACTGCACTTCCATGACCTTCACCTTTGATGATCTCAGGAGCCAGATACTCATGGGTCCCAACAAATGACATTGACCTGGCATTTGTTGGCTCAGCAATAAGCTCAGGAAGTGGGCTCAATTGGTTTCCAATATCCTTTGCTTTTTTCTCTTTCTTGGATCTGCTAGAAAAGAAACGGGGAGAGAAACATGTTGGGGCAACACATGATGGCTGAATGCAGGAAGGCTCGATGCATGCGGGCTGGACACAGTAAACAGGGTCTCTTCGTAAAGGTTCTGACTCATTGGAAGATGACTTTACAAGGGTTGGGCTGACAGCACAGCGAAGGGAAAGATCAAAGTCTGAGAGCATAATGTGTCCATCATCTCTCACCAGGACGTTTTCAGGCTTCAGATCACGATACACTATCCCAAGCATGTGAAGATACTCAAGTGCGAGGAGGACTTCCGCCACATAAAATCTGCAAGGGCAAGCAGGAAGTCAGTGTTTCACCAAAAGGTTGCATTGTATGATGAAAAGATCAGCTGACAGATCATTTATTAGCACAACTACAACCCAGACTCGACAGACTAGCTAAATCATCCTCCATGTACCAATGCATGATCATCAAGATAGGCAGCATGCAATTCTGTGGTAGCATGAAGCATGCTCAAAATCATAATTGATAGGAGCCAGTACCCTTTTAAGTGGATTTACAACAAATGACTTTGGGAGATACCTAAAGGTATGTTACATTGCTCCTAGTTGCACCTTGCCATATTCCAAATACAAGCAGAGGATATGAAGCCACAAAAGCACACAAATATTTGTCATATCAATGATATAAGATGTTGGAAGCTTCATCTTCAATGGTCATGTACAAAAGGCACACCTAAATATGCAAATTTACGTAAACAATCTCTACACAGCCCCCCGCCCCCCTCCCCCCGGGGAAAAAAACAAGGAAACTAGAAGAAAACAACACATCAACACCCACACCCAATCTGGATCCTGCATTAGCGCGGTTTCGGGAGATAGAAGACCCAAAATTTAAACCGGGGGGGGGGAGAGCGATCAAAGGAAAATGTCCCCAAGATGTTAGTTAAGCTTAATCGAATACGCATCCTACCTTACTGCCTGTTCAGAAAAATATTTTCCTGGCTGCCTCTGCCTAAGAGTGTGTAAGTCACCGCCCGGGCAGAATTCCATCACCAAGCATGAGAATTTATCCGTCTCAAAGTGGGTGTACAATGTAGGAAGGAATGGGTGGTCCAGAGACTGCAGTATCTCTCTCTCTGTTTGAGCACGAAGTAACTTCTTGCGACTAGCCAAAGATGCTTTGTCCATTACCTTCATAGCAAAATAGCACTTTGTCGCACTCAACTCAGCCAGATAGACACTACCAATATCCCCACAGCCCAACCTTTTCAGCAGTCTGAAATGGCTCAAACCCAGGACTCCATCTCGTGCTCGAACTGCCTGGATAGCTTCCCATCTGACATCATTTCCCTTGTGAGGCTTGTTTATGCTGCTAGTAAAGCTGCTGCAACTGCTTTCATCACTAATGTCAGTGCTAGTGCTCCCCCTACACAGACTACTCTTTCCACTTTCAACAAAGTCAAGGCGATCACTGTTCTTGGCACTTCCACTGGTTTTTGCAAGACTACTGGTCCCATCACTAACTTTGGCAGACACTGAACTGTCTTTGATACTTCCATACTCAGATGTTTTCTTCTCTTGATCAGTAGAAACATCCTCTGAACACCTAGTTTCATTGTCCACAGAATCTAGGGCTGTTGAAGATGGGTCGAGAACTAAGGAAGAAGCTCTTGAATGCAGCTTATGTGGCACGGAGCTGGATGATGTATTTTGGATTGGTTTGGACTGAATGAGCGCAGAGACTCCTAAAGCATCCTCCTTTGGGGTGATCTGCACAGATTCTGCAAACTGCTCAATAAAACCCAGTTCGGATTTGCTGGTGACTGAAGTTTGCAGTGGAAAAGGACCATGTGGCGCTTTGTGTTGGTGATCAATTGGAGGTCTACTACCATTATCAGAGGCCATTGGAAGAAACAGAGATAAGAACAATCATCAAAGTCAATAATAGAAGCAAACAATTCTTGGGCTAGCAGCATTTCTCAAAGGGATCCTGAGTTCCATCAAAACCAACTTCAGCGATGTACCTTCCACCTGCAAGAACTATATTCATCAGCAACCAGTCATTCGCAACGTTCTGGAGACCCTATTTTAGATAGGATTCATAAGTACGGATAGCAACTGAGGATATGTAAGTTTCAATTTCTAGAATCTAGTAGATCCCAACGAAGGGACTTGCGCTAAAAGCGCGAAATGCTACATGCATTGAACAATGGCAGACCACGCAGCGACACGGCCAACCAAATCCACACACGACATAGCATTAGCATCCACACACAACTGGGAAAGGGCTTGCGGTGCACATTCACTTCATCCAAGTAGAACGGACATAATTGTAAATATTCATTCAGGTACCCAGCAGCAGAAAAATTTTGAGGTAAAAACAATATAAAAACAAATGAAAATCGATGGAATTTTCCAGAAAACCATCACCGGAATAATGATTCGCCCGACTACATCCCCCCCGCCCCAAAAAAAAAAAAAACCCCCACCCCCAAAAAAACGAAACAAAAGAAGAAGCCTTTCTTTTGTCTAAAAAATTTAAAAACAAAAAAAAACTGAACTCCGTCTGGCAGAGGGGATCAAATCGAAAAGTTGATAATAGAAAGCATATAAGAAGGAATAAAGGGAAACCCACCCGAGGAGGAGAGATGAGCAAACAGAAAGGGATCTGCGGGTTAACTGGAAGAAGAAGTCATAATAAGAATCAAAATCAATCGGCTATCTATCTAACCTTACATATTACATTATGTTACACATACATAGCAAAAAAGAAGAAAAAGACATAAGACAAAACAAAGGGATTTTTTTTTTTTTGGGGGGGGGGGGGGGATGGAATAGATCTCCATCCCTTGGTGCTGCTCGAAGGCTAGGAGCTTGAGATCAGCCCAAGCAAGGGGGCGGATATGAGAAACTGGAAGGGAATGAAAGCAAAAGGTAGCAAACGAGGGGAGTTGGAGTCACCTGAAATTGAGAATAAGGATGAAAGAAGTACAGTCTCGTACCGTTTGCTCCGAAGACTCGTAAGGAATCTGCAGAGCTCTGCGCAACGAGGAGGAGAAGGGGTTGGGAGGGCTGAAGCTGTACAGAGCTCTTGAGCAGAAAGAGAGAGAGAGAGAGTTAGATTTGTTGGTATGGGAGCAGGAGACGGCATTAAAGAAAGGGAAAAGTCCACACTCAACACATAGACGGGGATAAAGTCTTTAAAGTGAAGACCAACACTGACTCGACCGTCCACCCCAGTACAGTGCCAGCAACACTAAACACTAACGAGGCCAAATAAGTAGTTCTCATTTTATTCGTTGTCCATGATTTTATTCTTTAGTTTTTTGGGGGGAGGTTTGGTTAGTTTTGGAGACCCGACTAGCCTTATTTCAGGACATCCAATCCAAGAGGGTTTGACAGTTCAGGAAAAAGAAAAATCAAGTATTGAGGTCCGTGAAAGCTTAATAACTATTCTTACTCATAATTATTTACATACTCAAAATTCAGTTAGCTCAACAGTATTTTTTTTAAAGAGGGATATAAATATCATTGCAAACGAAACACAATTCATACAATAGCTTTTTTCTCTGCCCAATAGTGAGTGTTACTTGCTAGAAAAATTGCAGGACCAACATCATGCTCGTGAAAGATTTCTGTGCGTCCACAATCCTTGGAATTTGGATGTTAGCCATAAAAAAAAAAAGAAGAAAACCCAACGAATTTTAGAGAATAAACTCAAATAAATCTTGACACTTCATATATATTGGATGTCATGCTTAATTGCTAAACTGATACCTTAGTGTCTACTGTCCAGTGATATATCCCAGTTGTAAAAAATTGTATTAGTGTATTAAAAGTTACAACTCATATGTATATTGCTTGTTTGAAAATGGATTTTCTATTCACATGCTTCAGGTGATTTTAGATAGATTGACTAGTTGACACTTAAAAATTACTAATTCAATATTTTATTTTTCTTTCTTACATAACTAATACTCTTTTTTTATATTGATTGAATTAAATTTATTAAAGATAGATTATGATTACAAAATCATTACACATCTATAATTCACATAAAATTTGTAGACATGTACGTAAGATAAACCAATGAAATGCATGGGTATGATACTAGTGTTCTACAACTAACTACTGGGGAAGGACATTGAATTGAGACGTCCCCCCAAGCGCGTTATTTCATTTTTATATTCTCTAATTCGTCTTCATATTCTCATGCCTTTTTAAAGAGATCATTTGCAAGAAAGACAATGATAAGCAGGCGACTGATAGAGATGTCCCAAATAGCTTCTACCTTGAAGTCGAAAACATAAATGAACTTTCTAATCTTGCAAGTAAAAAAGCGGTAGAAAATGTCCTAAATGCTTGCTCTACTAGTAGCTACACAATCTCTAAGCATTTGGGAGGTGTAAGAAACCATCCCCTTTATATTGAAAAGTTTAATTCATACAAGCGAAATGGTATTATAACGAGTCTTCTACATGTAACTAAAACGAGATTGAAAATCCCTTTAACCCTTCAGATTCTACTATTGAACTAGAGATTCAAATTTATGTAAAAAGAGATGGAAATCAACGCCTGAGGAATAATGGGAAAAAAATATTGCAGTAGGCATCTAGATATAGACATTAAAAGTTGCAAAATAAAGCACTGCAAGAATCGTTGTCGAATTGCTAAAGGGATATTGGTTTCAGTAAGAGAGTAAGAATGGTTATTAGAGAAAGTATAAGAGATCAAACCCCTGAGATAAGAAAGATTATTAAAAGTTTGAGAAAAGAGCTTGAAAAACAGAAGGCAAGCTAAGCATCCTAAGTCAATTGGTTCCTAATTTTTATAGTCTAGTTGAAGGGTTAACCCATTTGATATGTTTTCAAAGTCTTATTATACTTTACCTTTAATGGCTTGGGCATCGCCCAATTAATGATTGGGAAGAAGAAAACGATCAACTCCCCCCAAACCCCTATAGATGTTGTCAAGGCAGTTTGATTAATATCTTTTTTGAAGAACGTTTCAACTACAATTAGTTTTTAGACTAAATTTAGCTATGTAACCTAATCAGAAAGCTAACACTAGTGTTTGGTAAACCAGCTTTTTGTGTCCAAAATGTTAATTTGAAAAAGCTCAAAGTATAATCTTTTTAAAATTAGAATTTTAAGAATGAAATTTTTCTCTCACAATTTAATCATAAACAGTTAATTTAAATATTTTTTTTGATATTTTTAAACAGCCGTCAGCCAATGTCAGTCAATGTCTCAGTAGTCTACGCATGTCCCACAAGTCACAAGGTATTAAACCAGCAAGCAAACCATAAACGCGAACAAAGCCGGCAAAAGGGTAGCTTCGGTGGAAGCCCACCTTACTCCTGCTCCCCGCTTCCGTGCAACTGCCCCCATAAGAATTATTTGGAACTGTCGAAACCCAAGCAAGCACAAAAGCATTTGTTCAAGACCACCACTGTTAACCCCCCAAAAAGGAAAGGGGGAGAGGAGGAAATTGATGACAGAATAAAACCATCCACAACGTCAACTATGAAATGAGTTGCTTGATGACCAAATTCTGAGCCTGATTGGACTGTCAGTAACATGGATTAATCCATTGGCGCCAGCCGCCAATTTTTTTCTTTTAGTCATCATAAACAAATGGGATAAAACTGAAACTCTGAAAGTATGACACGGGAAGCCAAACAAGCCTAGTTCAGTAGTTCATTGGCTCATTGCTGACAACATGAAACCAGCAGTGACTGAGACACAAGCAATGAATTGGTTATTCGAATCACAAACCATAGATAGAGGGTGCCATCGCTAAGAACATAAATTAAGCAGTTCTAGCATGTCAGACAACTTGTCTACATAGTAGTCTGGCAGGATGCAATTTTTTGGGTCCTGAAGAGCGGGAAGCTTTGTCACACCTGTCAAAACAGCGGTGAAAATCAACAACCATACTCTCACATTTTTCCAACCTAGGTTGACATATAGATATGTTCAAACTGCCAGTTGTTGTACCTGATAGAACCAGAAGTGTTTTGCAACCAGCAGTATGTCCAAATAGAATGTCGGTATCCAATCTATCGCCAACCATGCACATTCTTGAGGTGTCAACATTTAATCTGCAAAACCGATATATGAGGAGTGATAATTCCATACCTATACAGTCGTGCGCTATGTTAAAAAGCAATACCAAATAGACATTCATTCGAGGAACATGGAAGCATAGAAGGAGGACCAATCATATCCACAACATCCCTAGACAACCACTTACTTCTTTAGTAAGAACTCCATCATAAAAGTCGATGGCTTCCCAACTACAACAGGCTCTTTCTGAGTGGACCCACATACAGCAGCAACCATACATCCAGCCCCTGTCATCCAAACTCAAGAGTTGATTAGTGTTACTTCAAAGAAGCATGTGACTAAGGGATTGCAAAGAAGAAACCAAACCTGCCCACTCTTGTAAATCAGTCATATGCCCCACAGCATCTCGATTAGTAGCAATAAATAGGCATTCTGGATTCTCTCGAATGCAAAGTGTTGCATACCTATCAGTCAGCAGAACAAAGAAGGTCAAAGAATGGATCAAAATTACAATCCTAATCGGAAGGGACAGAAGCCACTAGCAAGTGAGCCATGCAAATTCTAGAAGTAGTACGCTTGTGCTTCATTAAGGTCCCAAATGTTCAACTTCCACTACCAGAATGGCTTTATAAGAAATCTTAAAACAGATTAATTGAAATGGTTCCATTTGCAACCTAGGGCTCCTTTTGCTTCATTAAGGCCGTAAATGCTCGACTTTCACTATCAGAATAAGGAATCTTAAACCAGATTTCTGAAGTGTTTCATTTGCACCCCCCTAGAGCCCCTTGTGCGAGCTATAACAAAAATTGGGACATCTTGCAGGTTGGGTCGCCTCCTTTGTTGTCAGACACAAATGCACCCAAAAAAAAACAAAACAGAAATCACACTGGTACCAGGGCATGTTGCAAGTCACATTGGAAAGGGTCAACCTTTCGAGGGGCTCATTGAGGAGTTACTCGAACGATTGCTCAACAGAAAATAAGGGCTACGGTTTCGGCTCATCCGGATAGAGAAAGGCAAAAGAGAGATTTTCGTCATTTGTGGATCACTTGGATCAACCGAGTAATTCATGAGTCCCCTCCTTTGTTGCCCGACACAAACACACCCAAAAAATGGGGAAAAAAGAAGAGTGAAAAAGAAGAGGGAGAGGTACCTTCATGAACTAAGTGTTTAGAAATAATAAGAAACAATTTTTCATTAGAACACAAATGTTTCTGCCTCTCAATTAGATCTCCGTTGAGTCCCAAATTTCTTTGGCCTTCCATAACCCCTTTCAAGAGGCATGTCTCCGTTTTTGCTTGGTTTTATTTTAGCATATAACACTGAAATGGTCACTCGACAGAGCACGGTAACTTTTCTTAATATAAGATACTGCCCACTCAATAGCAGACCAAAAACCAGGGGATATCTGAAACTATAACATAAACGATAGCTTTTCGTAAGTTTTCGAGTCAGTGACCCAAAACATTTGAGTCCAATCAGCGCAAGTACAAGAAAAAGAATAATCTGTAACAAGCTCACAGAAGGATTTCATTATCTTACTGGATCTTGTAGTAATTAATATATGGGTCCAATCCAACCACCACAGCGCGTACCTGGAATTAGAACTTAAAGGTAAGCACAGTGGGAAAATGCTCTGACAAGTTAAATGTATTTTCTTTTAGAATGGCAAAACAATTAAGCAAAAAGATCAAGTTTTCGGTTACATTACACCCCTGTCATGTTCGAAGAAGCGGTTTTCTTTCAGATCTACCATCTTTTTGCCATCTTCCTGCAGTAAGATACATCAGTGACAAACTAAGGAGATAGTAAGGGCATATTGTGTACATCTGGGCATAAAATTAACTCTGTTCTACATCAATAGATAAGCTGGCTGGGTCATCTCTAGCTTATCAGCCATTATGTTCCCCCTTTTTTCTCAGGTGGCTATTACTAGGCATCATAACACTGCGTATGTCAGCTCAAAGTGCAAACAGGTTGAAGTTTCACGGCTTTCTCCAGTCCCCAAATTAAGAGCGGAAATCAAGTAATTTTAAAAGACCGTCATTGATCCGAAGGAAATTCCTATAATCAGCACTTTGTATACCAAGTGAATTTGTTACAATTACTGGGAGAACCATCCACCAAGTGTAAGGTCGGTAGTTCACTTCCTGTGAAATTTTGTACATCCCTTAAAACCAAAAGAACAATTAAGATTGAAAATGGTTTCTTACGCACTAAAAACACTTTGGAATTTTTGGAGATTGAAATAGGTGTTTCCGGCAAGGTGATTTGGCAAAGGGTGATCAATTGCATGACAATGTATGACAATCTTTTCTATAGTCCATCCCTTAGCAGTGCTCTCCAAAGCACTAGAACAATGAGTATAGATTTATCCAATTAAACATGCTTGCTTGGTCATTAACCCAATTAAACTATATTTTCAAACACATGCCAAAGAGCAAAAATTTGCTCCATCTGTAATATGTTTAATAATGATGATGACAAAGATAAAGATGAAAAACAAACCCAATGTAGATATAGCCAAAGTCAAGTTTTGGATAAGTCTAGATGTAAGTAACCTTACTTATGCCCCTAACAAGCTCAGAACTTGTTTCCAAGCTATGCACAAAGCAATTTTTTTAAGGTAGAACCATAAATTCCAGAGACACATTTTGGAAGGACACGAAAACAATTGAGGAAATGCTTAAAAGACAAACAAGATGAAGCAGCACAAGAGGCTGATGCATGAACACAAGAATCACAAGTAGTAATCACACAGCCCACCAGAGAAGGGCAATCAGAAACAAAACTACTCCCACGTAAGGTCAGGCACGAGACTCTCATATTGCCACAATGTCCTGCGGGAAGTTCACATAGAGGGAGCCAAGTGATGTCTTACAAGTCCACATATATTATTGTTCAAGGTTTCCTCTTTTCCTTCTTCCTCCGATAATGATAATTCATTCCGATACTCTCAATGGCGCGCCCAAATGTCCTTTTTTCCCCTTCTCTTGACATGTCTGAACCATCTAAGCTTGGCTTTAACTTGCCCCTATATAGCTCTTCAAGCGGCTGCTATGTGCCTTTTAAGCCTTCCTTGTCAAGTAGTGAATCCCAACAAAAAGTATTCTGAATTGGTATTGAGCTTGAACTTTGGTGGCTAAATTCTCACGCCTCCTGCAATCCACCAAGCAGTCTTCTTAAGCTCCCAGCTAACTCCTCTCAATTGCAATGAGGACATGAAATAACCGAATATTTCACAAATACACGTAACTAAGTGCTTTTCGAGTTGTCTTGGGTTTGAATCCTAAGAGGTCGCATGCATGCTGAAAGAAAAGTCATGATCGCAAAACCGTGGGAAGAAGGTATGCTTATTTGGCAATATCTTGAAGATGAAATTAGGGGTAAGCGGTCCCATTTACTGGCCCTAAAACACAATAGCTGCAAGCAGACTAGAGCTGTTCCTAACTTTTGAGAACCAGAACAAGAACTGCTAGAACCAGAACCAAAAAGCTAGGAACCAGAACAGGACTTGGAACCGGACTTACCCCAATTTCATGGTATGTGCCTAGCATGAGATTTGAAGGGGAAAAACATTCGTCTCGAAGGCATAAGAACAGAAAGAAAGAAGGAAGGAAGGAAGGAAAGAAGGAAAGAAAGGGGACAAGGAAGGACTGAATAGATGCCTTTGCAATTGATGGGTTGAACGAATTCACAACTAGAAGTTTACTACGTTTGACATACAATATTATACTTCATTAGATCATTTATTAGGCTGAGGCCACCAGGGACCAGTCAGCCATTGGCCATGGTTTGGTTGGCTTGAACTCAGGACTAAATTATTCAATTGATTTTCATTCCCAAAAAAATTGGTCATAGATGTAACATCAAAGACTTTCACAACTAAACGTATTTTGACATTGGGTTACTAATATGCTTATCGGTTCTTTTTACATATTTGAGCTTGGCTAATATTATATGTCATCTTATATATTTCTTAGTGGGAAATGTTTTAGCATTTCCAAAAGTATCTCATAGTATCATACAGACACGTATTATGTGTCATTTTTTATGACAGATAAGATTTAGGTTGTATAAGTGGCATTCCATAAATTTGTAGAACATACCAAGTAAAAGTCAACCACGCGTTATAGGCTTATAGACTTATAGCTGCTCTTCTCATAGTGAAACATGATAAGGTGATGTGATCATAGAATTGGGCAGGATATATAAGTAAAACGAAAAGTTTTTTACTTCTATTACTTTTACAACTAAAAAGATAAATAACGCAAGTTCCTTACGGACTAAGATTTTACTTATAAGCATATTTTATTTCATTGAGGAAATCCAGACGGTTCCCCAGACCCTCTATAAGCATGACCCAAACTGGGAGTTGTTGTTGTTGAGGAAATCTAAGCAACTAAGTTGGGGGTATAAATAACAACATTTGCTTCAAAAATATTCTCATAAAAGAAGCCAACATAGCTGCAGTATTCTCTCCTTCCTAAATTGCAGCAATTACATACAATAAGTAATATATCTTCGCTACTTTCATCCTTCTTTGGCACTCTAATAATTGGTCCTAGTTGATTTATATGTCTACTTGGTTTACATGCCCTCCATGTTGCCTCAATTACACGCATCGTATACCTGGCCTTCTTTATCCATTCATGTTCGTACTTCATCTCATGTTCGTACACTGCTTATTGAACATTATTTCGCTCATCCCCTAATCTTTTTCCCTTCCAGCAACTGTCGTGAGCCGATTTTGTATGCTATCTCTTATGTTTCTCCATTTATATTTTATGTATCTACTTTCTCTCATTTAATGAAAGTTCGCAGATTTGTGCTCACTTTTATATTTCTTAATGTATATTTTCTGTATTTCTACTATTCTCTCCATCAACGAAAGTTTGTTTATCGACTTGTGCCAGATTTTTGCCAAATATTGGTACATCAAGTATTTCTATTTACTCAATTTGTGGCATCCTTGGGGTGATGCACCGATCTACTTATGTTAGGGGCGTTACAGTGAGTATCCACCATTCCATGTTCAAGGAATCTAGAACTGAAACCAGTACACGATTGCCGGCATCAGTGTCAGATATTGTTTTGTGACCTGCACTAGAACCTGTGGGATCGGATCCCGACAGCCCAACATCGGGAACCGAAACAGTTTATTTGGTTACGAGTTGGTTCTAACGTGGCCGAGATCCAGAGTCACCCCTAGATGATAGAAACTAGAAACCCATGAAATCAAAATTTTCTTCGGCTTATTGCAGCTAACTAAGAATGGACAATGTAATAATTTTCTGTGATTGAGAGGTTGGAGATAGACGCTGATCGAAGTAGAGACATATTCTCTATAGCATCATCACTTTCGAGTACTGTGATAGTCTAGGCAACTGTCAAATCACGTAACTAAAGTGATTAAGAGAGGTTGGCACCCCCTACCCCATGATCATAAATTATTTCGGCTGAGTACCAAAGGCCTTAAAATGAGTAACAGTACCCATGTACAGACTTTGGGGAACTCTGATGACAATTGGTGATTGCCACACGAATCAGGGCAAGATGTTTTGTATGAACACAAACCCTTTTAAGTAAAAGATTAGGCATGACTAGAAGACCTAAACTGGGGTAAAATTACCATGCCTACTACAAAATGATAAATTTTCCGAAACATTCATATGCGGAAATGCACCTGTAAGCTGACCAAGAAAAGTGTCACAAGAAGAGGTGGCTTGGCTTACGTACAAAGCCAACATACAGAGGGACCAACGATCGGGCTACTGCATCTAGGCTCAGCATATTCATCTCCCCCCCCCCCGGGGGCCGCTTCAACTATTACTACTTGCAACTATCAGTGATCATTGATGGCAAACGTTCCTTTGTTATTTTTCCTGCAGGCTGGAATGAATGGGGGTGGTTCAAAATGTTTGGCTGCTGAAATAGTCGGCCTTACTGCATTAGATCCTTCAGTTCAGCTGAGAACTTCGCCCTCCAAACCATCATCCTCTTTGGTTGATGCCGTCATTCCTCCTCCCCCGCCTGGGTGTTGTCCCAAGTGCGGATTCAAGGGAGAACCAGCTTCATTTCTTCAGTCTTATGCTGATACGGTATCTTCTTCAGTTGTGAGGAGAGGTAAGGAGGTGAATGATTTGGGTATTACTCTTGATCATATTGAGCCGTTGGAGGTGCAAAGGAGAGGATTGTCTTCTGGGAATAGAAAGATGAACCAGGAGAGCCTAGGATGTGCCTCTTATCCTAAGAGTACTAAGGTTTATACTCGTCGAAATCGTTCCCTTGGCTTAAGATTGAGGGACAATGGGGGAAACCCCTCAGGCAATGAGGACTTGGGTGGGGTTGAAGGCTTGAAGCTATTGCAGATGCACTCCTTGCTTCACTCCTTAATGCCCAGTTGGACTCCTTTTCTCCAACTAAAGTTACTTCGTATGATCCTGCGAGGTTTGAGGCCGAAATCAATGGTCAGCTTTCCGATGATATTAGTACTGCTTGGGCTAAGAACCATTCTCTTGCAGTCTCAGGTTCATCGAAGGGCTTTGCTGTGAATTTGTTCTCTAATTCTGTTCCCCCCGTTTCTCCCCCGCCCTTGGCCCTATCTTCTCCAGTGAGTCTTCCGTGGTTCAGGGGACATGGGGACCATCCCATTTCATCTTCTCTATTTTCTGTGGGAAGTTCTCTTCAATTGGGGGTATGCTTGTATGGTAGTGTTCCCTGCGATTTGCCTCAAGATGTTGTAAGGGATGCACTTGCCCTGAGTGCAGGATTCCGGAATTCTGCAAGCGGTTCTGAGGATAATGTTGCGGGGGGGGAGCCTCCTGTGCATAATTGGCCCTTGATCTCCGTTGGGCCCCCGTCAGGCTCGGAAGATTTAGTAGCCCCTCTTGCAGTTGATTTCTCTTTTCTTCAAAATTCCAATGAGTCTTTTTCTGTTGAGAATGTGTGGGATGGTAAAAATGTGATATTCTGAGAAGGTCTCTAAATGGGTAGCCTCCAAACTCAAAGGCATTGCATCTTGTATTGGTGTAGCCGTTTCATGGTATGAGACTGAGATAATTCATCTTCTGTTAAGAATTGAAAGAAATAATAGTTTGCCTAAACAAAATGTGGTTAGAACGCCTCCGGCAACTAGAAGACAAAGAGAGTTGCGAAGACTTGAATTCGAAGTGAACTATGACAGAGCTAATGCCTCGACGAGTGGGATGTTGGTTCCTTATGTTTAGATTGCTTTCTTGGAATGTGAGGGGTATCAATGACCGCGACAAGAAAGTTTTGCTTAAAAGTTTTTTGAGAGACTGGAAATGTGACCTTGTGTGTCTTCAAGAGACAAAAATGGAGGCCGTCTCACCTTCTGATATTCGCTCTTTTTGGGGTTATCACTCTGTTGATTTTGCAGCCCTTAATGCAGTAGGCTTGTCGGGGGTGTCCTTGTAATGTGGGACAAGAGAGTGTACCACTCGGTGTCTTCTTTTTGTGGTGTCTTCTCGATCACTTACATTCTTCAAACGGTCGAGAGTGGTTTCGCTTGGGCTTTCACAGGTGTGTATGGCCCTCAATGGCCCTCAATCTAGGACTGATAAATTGAGATTTTGGGAAGAGCTCCGTCTTATTAAGGACAAGTGGTCTGGGCCTTGGTGTATAGGAGGGGATTTCAATGAGATCTTATACCCTCACGAAAGGAGCTCGGGTTTAAGCCCATCTAATTCTATGGAGGAATTCTATAACTTTATCAATAGTTGTGCTCTGGTTGATCTTCTTTTACAAAGGGATGATTTTACTTGGTCTAGAGGTGGCGAGGTTCCAGCTAGTTCAAGACTTGACCGTTTTCTTATCTCCTTGGATTGGGAAGAACATTTTATCGACGCAATTCAAAAGAGGCTGCCTAGACCTCTTTCAGATCATTTCCCTATTTGTTTAGAAAATGGGACGTTCCAGAGGGGGAGAATTCCTTTTAAATTTGAGAATATGTCGCCCGAAGTTGAGAGGTTTCGTGATCTTATTAAAAGGTGGTGGAAAGAGGCTCGTGTTGAGGGATATGCTAGTTTCGTGGTTGCAAAGAAATTGAAGGTCATCAAAGCGGAAATCAAGAAATAGAATAGAGAGGTCTTTGGTGATATCAAGATTCGGATGTACAACCTCATGGATTCTATTAACCAACTTGACGTGAAGGAGGAAACTTTTGGTCTTTCTAATGAGGGAATTGGAGCAGAGAAAAGCTAAGTCATCCTTATGCATGAGATATCCTGGAGGCAAAAGTCGAGGGTATTATGGCTTAGAGTTGGTGATCGAAATTCAAGATTTTTTCATAGAGTAGCTAATTTTCGTAGGAAATTCAACTCTATGTCTTTTGTGATTGTGGATGGAAACCGTTTTGAGAATTGGGATAAGATGAAGTCTTCCATCCATGGGTTCTACAAATCCTCTTCACTAAGTCTGAAGCTTGGAGACCAAAGGTTGACAACTTAATGATGCCTTCTTTATCGGTCTCTGCTAGAGAGGGGCTTCAGTTGGACTTCTCAAAGGAGGAAATTTTTAAAGCTCTTCATGATTATTGTGGCGATAAATCTCCAGGCCCAGATGGCATAACTATGGCTTTCCTCCAGGCAAATTGGGACACTCTTAGAAGTGAAGTTTTAAGGATGTTTTCAGAGTTTTACCACACTGGAAAATTTGTGGCAAGCCTCAATCCTACTTTTATTGGGTTGATTCCTAAGAAAGCCAATGCAGAGGATATTAGAGACTGCAGATCGTTCAGTTTAGTCGGATGCATTTACAAGCTTCTTTCTAAAGTTTTAGCCCAAAGATTGAGAGGTGTTGTAGGGTCTCTTATCTCTGAGAATCAGAATGCCTTTGTACGGGGACGTCAGATTCTGGATGTCGTACTCATTGCAAATGAGCTTATTGACTCTAGAATCAAATCGGGGATTCCGAGAGTTGTCTGCAAGTTGGACATTGAAAAGGCCTATGACCATGTCAATTGGGAGTTTTTGATTTATGCCTTGAGTAGAATGGGATTCGGGGAGACGTGGATCAATTGGATTCGACAATGCATCTCTTCGACTTCCTTTGCAATACTTGTCAATGGTTCTCCCATAGATTTTTTTCTCGGCTTCTAGAGGCTTTCACCAAGGGGACCCGATCTCTCCTCTTCTATTTTTGTTGGTCATGGGGATTTTCACTAGGATGTTGCTTGCAACCAATTCAGCAGGTCTCCTATCTGGGTTTTCAGTGGGCCAAAGGAACTCAACTACAATTAATGTATCCCATCTTCTCTTTGCTGAAGATACAATCATTTTTTGTGACAATGATTGCGAGCAAATGGTGAACCTGCATTGTATTCTTATTTGGTTTGAGGCAATGTCTGGTCTACGAGTCAACTTGACTAAAAGCTCCATTTTGCCCGTGGGCCAGGTGGATAATATCCAATTGCTAGCGGGTGTGTTAGGATGCACTGTGAATTCTTTTCCTACCTACTATCTTGGTCTCCCTCTTGGAGCAAAATTCAAAGATAAATCTATCTGGGAGCCAGTAATGGAAAGATTTGAGAAAAAACTCTCTGGATGGAAAGCTAACTATCTTTCTAATGGTGGTAGACTCACTCTCATCCGAAGCGTTCTTTCTAGCATTCCCACTTATTTCCTATCTCTTTTTCCGATACCGGTGTCAGTGGCGGTCAAGTTGGAAGCCATTCAAAAGAAATTCCTTTGGGGCTCTTTCAATGCTGATTTCAAGTATCATTCAGTGAGATGGGATATTGTTAAGCTTTCCATGTCAGGAGGAGGATGGGGAGTTGACCTGAAGCTCTTTAATGAGGCTTTGCTTGGTAAGTGGCTATGGAGATTCATAAACGAGAAAACCAACCTTTGGAGGAGGGTGATTTGTACTAAGTATGGTGAGGAGGGGCTTAGGTGGTTTCCCTCTAGACCTAATGGTCCTTATGTAGTAAGCCTTTGAAGGTTTATTTGTAAAGGATGGGATAGATTTTTTTCCTCATCTTTCTTTTGAGGTGGGCGCTGGCTCTACCATTTTGTTTTGGCATGACCGTTGGTGTGAAGGTGCTCCTTTTGAGGGACATTTTCCCTTCTCTTTATGCTCTTGCGGAGAATAAAGAAGCTACTGTGGCTGCACATTGTGACACTGTATCTGAGTCGTGCATTTGGTCACCTATTTTTATTCGTGATGCCTTGGTGGATGACGCCTCCCTTATAAGCTTGCTTATTAAGCTGAATGGGATTCTTATCGGGCAATCCTCTCTTGATTCAGTCAAATGGGATCTCAATTCTAAAGGGAGCTTCACGGTGAAGTCTTATTATATGAGGCTTGCCTCTGTGCCTTCTTCACCTTTGCAACGAATATTGGAAATGTGTTTCCCATGGAAGATTATTTGGAAATCTCTGGCTCCATTTAGAGTGGCTTTTTTTGTTTGGGAGGCTGCCCATGATATTATTTTGACTTACGATAATTTTTTTGCAGAAAAGGGGTAAGATCTTGGTGAACCGGTGCCCATTATGCAAGGCTGCAGCAGAATCGGTGAACCACTTATTGCTTCATTGCCCTTTTGCAAGAGCTCTTTGGAATCTAACCTTTAGTTGCTTGCGATTTTCTTGGGTTATATCCAATTCTATTTCGGATCACCTCTATGCATGGGATGGCTTTTTTGGTAGGAAAGCGAAAAAGAAGAATGTCAGCTCATGCAATTTTTTGGAGCATTTGGCGTGAAAGAAATAGGATAGTCTTTGAGGGTGTGGAGATGCCACTTCAATATTTTAAAGATTATTTCATCAAGTCTCTCTATTTTTGGGACAAAGGGATCTTTTGTTACTCTTCTCTTGATCTCTTAGATTTTGTGGATAGTGTGCATATGGGATGTGTATAGCCTTTTGTAGGATGCTAACTTTGCATCCAGCCTTTTATTAATGTTATATATTTATTCTTTTCCTGATCTTAAAAAAACATACGTACAAGAAGCGTGCTTCCTAAGAACATCTCCATGGTCAAAAGTCTCTACGGCCGCTCCAATTAGCACAATTGTTCATAGTTTTCACTCATGCTCACGATATTCCATCACTCAGTTACCTAGATCCATGCTTCATCTGCATCAGCCAAATTTTTTCTTTTTTTTTTTTGATAGGAAAAGGTAATATATTGATAATGATAAGGAGCATATACAAGAAAGGATGCTGAAAAAGCATCACACGAAAGCTAATTACAATCTACAAAAAGGCTATCTACAAAATCGACTACATCAATCGAAGAATAACAAAAAACCTCCTCCTTCCAAAAGAATAAGGCCTTCAGCCACTTACCTTTTAATCGCTCAATTGAGGTTTCGACCCCGTCAAAAAACTCTCCCGTTTCTCTCCATCCACACCAACCAAAAGACGGCATGGGGAATAGCTTGAAAAACTTTAAACTTGACCCTCCTTCCCAAAAAAACAAAAACAAAAACAAAAACAAAAAAAAGCCCTTCCCACGCAACTAATTGTTGTCTCACAGATGTAGGCATCACCCAATGAAGACCCAAATAACTCAAAGCTAACTCCGAAAGGCTTCTAGCTAGCCGAAAATGGAAGAATAAACGGTCAACTAATTCCGAATCGTCTTTACACATAAAGCAGATGTTGACCAATGCTTTACCGCTCTTTTGTAAGTTATCGCAAGTTAGAATCTTGTCATGAGAAGCTTCCCACACAAAGAAGGATACTTTAAATGGGGTCGGGGAATTCCAAATGATACTTTAAGGGCAACCACCATCTGAGAGTGAAGAAGACAAATTCCCAAGAGATAAAGAGGGGTGAAGAAAAAAGGATTTACCAGTGAATTTTTCGGTGATGGTAAGATTCCGTCTAACCATGTCACCAGAAGAATCCCTCATAAAAGCCCTATCAAGCATGGTAAACAGCTAGGGCACACTATCATCATCTAGGAAGGCTTCACGAACAAAGATGAGGGACCAAACAAAAGAGGTAGAGTTGTGCTCTAAATAATCAGAGACAAGCGCATCCTTATCTGCTACAAGAGCAAAAAGAGAAGGAAAGCGCTCCCTCAAACGAACGCCATTTGCCAAGAAGAGCCTCATTGAAGATGATTAGGTTTCTAATGCCTAAGCCACCTTTAGGAAAAGGGTGTTTAACAATGATTCATTTCATCAAATGATACTGGAAATCAGTACCAAAAGAACCCAAAAGAACCTCCTCTAAATGGCTTCCAGCTTGTTAGCTACTGAATAAGGAATCGGGGAAAGTGAAAGAAAGTAGGTTGGGCTGCTAGAGATGACACTTTTGATGAGAATCAATTTACCCTCCTTTCATAAGATACTTTGATTTCCAACTACAGAATCTCTATTCAAATCTCTTTGGTTACCAAATGGACTTTTCGAACTTCGCACCTAGAGAAAGAACCAGGTACAATGATAGGAGTGAATCTAAAACACATCCTGAAGTGACTGAGCATTCACTTCCCCAACTGATAAAATAGAAGAGTTAGAAAGGTTGACCCTCAAACCAAATACTCCTCAAACCAAACAAAAATGCAATAAAGATTGATCATCTACTCACACTCGTTGTAATCAAAAATGATCGTGTCATCGGCAAAAAGAAGATAGAAAATCTCCAAGCGCAACGAATCTAACCGTCCCACCAATAAAACCTGAAATAAAACCAGCTTGACAAATAGTGGACAACATCCTACTCAAAACCTCCATAACAAGGATGAAAAGGATTAATGAGATAGGACTGCCTTGATGAAGCCCTCTAGAAGCACGGAAGAAGTCCATAGGGGAACCATTAACAAGCGCTGCAAAGAAGCACGGCAAAGGAAGTACCAGAGATGCACCAATTCATCAACCCTATCCACTTGTCCCTAGAGCCCATTCCCTTCAAAACGTAAATTAGAAACTCCCATTGACATGATCGCGTGTTTTTCCTATAACAAGTTTACAAATCACCCTGGCCTTCCCTCTTTGATCCTCGAATCCACAAGCTCATTAGCAATCAAGACAACATCCAGAAAAATTATCGGCCTCGACAAAAGCACTTTGAATATCTGAGGTCAAATGGCCAATAACACCTCCAAATTGGATGGCAAGAACCTTAGATAAAAGCTTATACACACACCCAACCAAGCTGATTGGCCGATAGTCCCTAATGTCCTCCGCAACCAATTTCTTGGGAATAAGGCTGATGAAAGTAGCATTGATATTCTTGACAAACTTTCAAGTGGAATGAAATTCAGAAAAGATGCTCAAAATATATGGTTTTAGAATGTCCCAATTATGCTGCAAAAAAGCCATAGTCATTCTGTCCGGGACAGAAGCCTTGTCATCACAACATCGATGCAAAGCTCTAAAGACTTCATCCTCGGAAAAATGCATCTCAATATCCGCCCTCTATAAGACGGGAATAGAAGGTAAGGCCAACCCGTTGACTTTTGGCCTTCAAGACTCAACCTCTAGAAAAGGGAAGAATATGGGCTTCATATTTCCCAAAGAATTATACGAGGAACCCTCCACCATTATAGAAGACATATAGTTGAGCTTGCGATGAGAATTAGCCAACTTATGGAAGAAGAAGCCTGTGGAAAAAGCTTACATTCCTGTCACTTGCCATAAGCGATAAGGCTCTCGATTTTTGTCTCTATAAAGTCTCCTCCATCAAAATAACTTTAGCTAAATGAGTATGTACATCTTTTCTCTGATTAACCTCGTTTGAGGTTAGATGGAGAGTTTCCTCTTTCGAATCAAAGGAAGACATAATGCCCAACATATTATATTTTTTAACCTTAACATCACCAAAACTTCTTTAATCCTCTTTTTTATCTCCGACTTGACCATCTTCATTTTTTTTGCACAATATAACTCGCAGATCCATGCACTTCAAAATGCTCCCACCAATTTTTAATAAGAGTGGTAAACCATCAACTTGCGACCACGTGTTCTCAAACCTAAAAGGACACTTCCCTCTATTAACCGCCATCTTCTCTAAACAAATAGGATAATGATCAGACAAAGGAGGACGTAGCCTCTTCTAGATGAAACCATGCTATAATTTCTCCCAATCCTGAACAAGTGGAAGTCTCACTACCGCGACACCAAGCGAAGTCTCCCTCTCTTAACAGAAGATCAAGTGAAATTCAGCTATCATATTAGAAGAGCTCGACCTTGTACTCCTTTCCCAAGTGTAAAGGATTTCATTAAAATCTTCAACAACACACCAAGGGCCATTCCAACCATCCTTAATATTGCGTAATTCCTCCCAAAACTTAAGCTTGTCCTCTTTAGAATGAGGTCCATAAACACTAGTAAAAGTCCAATATACGTTTGATTCAACCATAAGAAAGAAGCATGTGAGTAAGACACAATAAGAAGATGAAGTCAACTGAAGAACTTCCTTGTCCGACATCGTCAAAATGCCACTGACTAAACCTCTAGCTCAGAGGAAAGCAAAATCACACGATTTACAACCCCAAAGGCACAACAAGAAGTTTTGCTTCTAGGAAGCAAAGAAGCTCAGACTTCCAATCCCGCAACAAACTTCTAATTATAGATCTTTTCCCTACGTCATCCAAGCCCCTCACATTCCAAGAGAGCATCCTAAACATGAAGCACTACAACCCCCCGAGATGAGACATCACGAGAAACTTGAGTAGATCCCTTGTCGTAGTTAACACCAAGTTCAAGTCTATGCAACTCCCTTTGCTTCCGAATAGGTGGAGGAGTTACCTGAGATGCTTGCTTAGCTACACAATTTTTCTTCTCAATTCTTCACAAAAGTTGTGCAACTTCTTTTTCATGGCCCGAAATAACAACATTAATGCAAGAATCGATGCTTTTCATTTTAAGAGGCTACCCACTTAGACATATTCTCCGAATAAATATTAGTCATCCCACACACCATTAACAGAAAAGTTCTCACTTTGACTGTGAAGAAAAGAAAAATCCAGAGCAAGCGGCTCAAAAACATTCGAATCCAATTGAGGTGCACTAGATTAGACTAAAGGCCAATGCGTCTGAGAAGGATAATCCACACATAGGTTCGCCAAGACCACAATCTGGTCCAACACTCATGATCAACCCATCTTTGGCTACATCCCGAGGAAGATCACAAGGTACGATTTCAAAGAGGCCCACATTCCAATTTTGCGCCACCTTGATTGCCCGATAAGAAGAATGAAGGACTCAAAGAGAAGGAGGATGAGGTACCAAACAGACCACGGACATAAGGCAAGTTCCAACTGACCCTTGGTAGAGTCTGATAAAGGAATCAAAGGCCTCGAAGAGCCAACTGGAGGTTGCAAGCTAAAATGTGCAGGGGAGGCATTAGTCTTAACAAAGCCCAAAGGTGTGGAGGGGACAACTGAAACCCTATCCACGAAAGAGAGAGCTAAGAGAGCATAAGAACGGCTCACAATATCAGCTTCAAACCTCGCGAGGTCAAGAGTAAGTAATTGAGTGGGAGGGGGCGAGATATCAACTACAAAGCACATCAAGGTGCACTCCTAGACCCTCATTAGCACCCTCACTTCGATGCACATCATTGATAGCGGCTAAGGCATCCTCCAAGGAAGAAGGGGATGCAAGGGCGGTTGAGTGAGAAGGTGAGTCAGAGGGCGAAATGTCACAGATGTCACAACAGGAGCAAAAGATCGCAAGAACATAGTCAGCTCACCAGTAAAGCCACATTTGGGGCAGCAACCCGCTCTAGTGGCTGCTGAGGAAGAGCAGAAGATGAAGGATTCGCTGCCACAATAGGAGAAGAGGGGGAAAAAGTGCGATGACCTCCAATCGAAGGAGTAGTAGCTGGTGCGGATCCTATGATACTGTTAAGAGCCTCAAAGAACTTACACTAGCTACTATTGTACCAACCAGAATGGAAGATGCGAAAGACATCCTGCCATCCAGAAGTTGACACAATTGCAAAACTTTTCCAGAACGATTCCTTTTGAGCTCTAAAAGGAAAATCCTTTTCCCTTGACAGGTTTGATTACACCAATTGAAGCTATGCTTAGAAGCACGAAATCTTCCCCATGCCCTCAAAAGCCATAGAGGCACGCTCTCATGCAAGCACACAGAAAATCTCTTACCTCTGCCATTCTCAGTAATTCTCACAATATCCTCAGTTCCTCACCTCTGCCTCCTATCATCAAATCAAAAGATTTACTTTAAATAGCCACAAATTTCTTGGAACCAACCCTTATCATGCCCAAAACACCAAACAAGACACTCACAGGAAGCAGAACCAGTCAAAATGAGCAGCCAAACAGAGAAGATCAAGCTAAATGTAGAAAACCAAAGGAAAGAAGGTGACTGAAATTTCCAACCAAATTTTGGTGACCGAAAAATCTGCCGACGAGGAGAACGGCGACTGAAGAAGCCTCGCCAGAATATCTCCGCTGACCTAAGTCGAGACCAGGGAAAGGAGAAGAGAAGAAGAAACAAAGGAGAGCAGCAGCTGAGAGAAGAAAAAACAGGAAAGAAAAGGTTGCCAGAGACTTACCAGAGTTTCGATGCGCAGGTGCAACCCACCGCCGACGAGGATACGAACCTCAAGTGGCCATTACCGGGAGAGATACAGGAGAGACGTTTCAGCCCCATCAGCCAAATTTTGTCACAAATGAAGAAAGGCTCTACCATGATAAATCATATAGTAAGAACTACACCTTGCCTCAAGTTCATGATCCACACGTTCCACCAAATGGAACATCTTAAGTTTGTCCCACATTATGGTGAAAGTTGTTCTATGTTCACTCATGGATGTGCATTCCTAAGTAACAGTGATGCAACAGACAATAGATGCATTATTGTATATGTGATCTAATATCACTCCAAAAAATCAACTTAAATTTCTGCTTACATGCAGTTTATCAGGCCTTTTACTCTATGCTTTGATTTAATCTTCAACATTTCCTATGTTCAAGCAATTATACAACAAATAATTGTACCTGCCCTTTGTTCCATTACTGAGGTTTTCATAGTTTGGAAGCTGCAAATGTCATCAAAAGCAGTGTGTTTTCGTAATAATTCATGTTTATGGCCTTTCTGTCCACTTGTTTGTATTTGAAGCAAAGCCACATATACTCGTGGCCAAAGAACCTAGTTCTTGTTGAATACAAGTACTCTTAATCTTTTGCTTTACATAAGCAGGGATCAATTGAGATGAAAGGAAGTTAAAGAATATCTTTTCAGATTTAGGTGGACTCAAACTCAACCCTTCTTTTTGCACATTTGAAAGCGTTCTGAATAATTGAATGTCAATAGATATACAAGCAAAGTTTGCAGTCAAGCACTTAATGTCTTCATGAAAATGAGCCCCTTAAGTAGATATTACTTGCCACTTCCTGCTGGCTGCTATAAACAGGAAAACCAATTCCCAGTGGATGAAATTTCCTTTCCTTTTTCCTTCGCTTGAAAAGGAAAGTTTCTTCACTTTATTAGGCAACCAATAAGACCTTATGCAAAGCATGCACTCTAAAGGGAAGGTAAACTCCTAAACTGAGCACAGCTCACACAGAAGAACAAAGTTTCTTAATGTTTGTAAAAACCTCAGTCACGATCCCCTCATCCTTGATTGGAACAGTCAAAGGTGCTTCTACACTCTTTTTTTAAATTAAAAAAAAGTGTTTCTAGACTCTCAAAGACTCCCATATTTCGCCTTTTTTTATTTTTAAAAAAAAAAAAAAAAGCATCAGGAAGCCTTAATGGCCTTTTGCTTTAACCTTTTCCTTAAGAAAGACCCCCAACCCAACCGACGTTCACAATTTTAGCAACTCCCCAAGACAAAAACTCCCATATTTCTCTCCACCAGGGGGAAAAAAAATTGCATGAGGAAGCCTTAATAGCCTTCTGTTTTAACCTTTTCCAAAAGAGCCCACCCATACCAACAGATATTTCACAATTTTAGCCATTCCCCAAGACAATTCAAGTAGTTGAAAGCTACTTCTCAACGAGCTCTAGCATAAGTACAATGAAGTAGTAACTAATCAACGGACTCCAAATGCACTTTGCAGATGAAGCAATTTATTAGCCAAGGTCATCATCCTTGTTAGCATACTATTTGTCGCTTTCCAAACAAAGATGAAAACTTTCAAAGCACTAAGAAGGGGAGACTTGTATCAGCGAATAACTTTAGAAATTAGAGAAACTACGGGTGCAGAAAAGCCCAAAAGTTCCTAAAATGCAATGGGTAGAGTGCCTTATCTCATATAAATTATATAATTGCAGTTTTACTTTGACTTCTTAGTTCATATCCTCCATTGACAGGAGAGGGCAGTTTCATTGCCCAGTGAAACCAGCCTCTCAGCCCCTACCACTTTACGATGCAGGGATATGCCCCGGCTAGCGTCCAAAGCTCACATGACTGAGCCCAGAGCTTGCTAGCTCATACAACAAGAAGTTCTTAATATTAAGTCTGCCCGTGCAATATGCAGGTCAATACTTACAATTAGAATAGAAGTGAAAGAGAACATACTGGGCCACCAAGGCCTGTAAAACCAGCGAGTTGCAGCTCCTCTAAGATGCCTTCTCCACCCACTACGTAAACCTACAACAGGGCATTCATGATGGGCAAGGTTTAGTTTTAGTAGCATTGCTAAGTAAGGGGGAGCTGAAGACACACTCAAACCCCTAATTAGAGGATGCATCATTAAATCATGGATTAACCTTTTTATCCCGGGGAAATTCAATGGATTTTAGGTACATTGCGGCTGCAAATGAGGAGGAGAAGATCTCATCCTGTCTTCATAAGTCAGCACCAACAGACTATTTGAGTTTGAGTAAACAAAAACAAAAAAACCAAACCAAAACAAAAAAGTTCACGACCTCCGAGACGGGGATGCCTAAAGAATGAAACTTGGTGGCGTATTGCCTCCTTGACTTAGACGAATTGTTGGTGACAAACACTAGCTTCTTCCCCTGAAAGTCAATGCCATATAAAAGTATGAAATTGTTAAGACTTAAGAGTCGTCAAATATACATCTTCCCAATAGCTTGTTGGCAACTTTACCTTGGATCTCAGCAAATCAAGCGTCTGAGGAACTCCGTCAATCAGTGTGTCGCCCTTCCATATAACCCCTAAAGTTGGCAATTTGCTTTTTCAATGTACATATATAGATGTATATGATCAAAGAAGACAAACGAGAGGAAACTAGGAGAATGAAAATAGACGGGAGAAACAACCATCGCAATCAAAGAGAAAAGCGTCTACTGAATGGAGAAGATAGGTGGCGTCGCTAGCTGTCAGAGGCTGAGCGGCTGCCTCCCTCATCTCTTGTTGTGTCGTCCAATCGAAAGAGCGAGAAATGAGAGGACTGAGCGAGAGAGACAAGGCACATTGGCAACACCTAATGGCGTTCAGTTTAAGCTTAGACTACCAGGTTACTTTATAATCTTCGATCATGCCTTTCTGCCGAGTGCAGAGTGCTGAGTGCTGAAGCCTCCATCCCGGTGATACTCAGGCCTGCTCTTTTCGTAATTTAATCGACCCAATTCACTCATTCCCACTCTCATCCACTCCTTCCATTCTCTTTCATATCTTTCCACACTTTAAAAAATACTATTCTTTTCCACTCCTTCCCACTCTCATTCACTTTCACTCACTCCTTCCCACTCTTATATATAAATATTATTTTTTATATTTTAAACTTTCATAATTTATGTAATTGTGTATATAAATAGTCTGATAACAATTATGAAAGTTTTATTTATTTTTCTGATGTCATAGAAATATTTACTAGTCGTACCAGGAAACTATAAATGACGTAACTTTTGTTATATATATTGAAGAAATAATAATTTTTTCCTGCTTTATTAAGCAAATGTTAGTTTTTTATGACTAGTAGATATTTTGGGTTTGATTATGCATATGGAAGAGATGCTTTTTTTTTTGGCATGGTTACGAAATATTTGTTATAAGTCACCAAAGCATGGATGTTTGTTGATGTATGTGTGACAGATTTATTTTTCGTTCATCGTAATTTGGGGCCAAATTTGTGGATGTTTTTTCCAGCATAATGAAGGAACGTGTAAATTTTTTTGGCGTTGTTTGTAATTCATGATAGGAAGTGGAGATGTATTGTACGTGTAACGGCCCGAACCTAATATTTATTTTAATTACATTAAATCATTTTAATTACAAATTAATCAAGTTGGGCCCCGCATTTCAATTCAGCATTTTATATATATATGTATACGTATGTGTGCAATTGCAGGTTGAACCGACAATGTGGCCTCAAACAGGAGATTATTATATTCATGAGTAATCCTTTATAACAAATAGTAATAACGCAACATTAATGAAGAGGTAAGCCTGAACTATATAACGCGTATGGAAATAATCAAATATGAACACATTTATTGCCAAAAGATGCGTAATTTTATTTATTCGAGTAACCAAAATATTAACCCGATGATATTTGTATATTAAGGTCACATAATAAATCAAAAGTATTACCCAAAAAAAAAAAAAACACTAACCGACATTCTTTTGTTTTAAGACAAACCAAAAATCCCAAAATTTCTCTTTGCCTTCTCTGCTTTCTTCGAGCAAGCCCACGACACACACGCCCCCACCCCCTTTGCTCCTGCCCTGATTTGCTCGCCGGCCCCGACACCCTCCATTCGCCGGCTACCCAGTCACCACCCAGTCGCCGCTGAGCCGCCGTCCAACGCAGCCACCAATCCCTCATTCCTCTGTTTCTTCTCCTTCGGTCTGCTGCCCTGTTTTTCCTTCTTGCTGCGCTGCCCTCCGTTCATCGCCCAGCCGGGCCCTGTCACGCCGCTGGTCAGTCGGCGCCAGCCAGCCAGCCACCACTGTACCATCAACACCTCCCCTATTCACCTCTCCTTGTTCTTGCTCTATTTAGATGTGAGGAGGAGTGAGGTCACTCCTGTCGCTTCAAGCTGCCAATACCTAATCTCAAAGACCAGGTACGTACACTGCCTGTGCTCTTCGAAAACTCACATATTTCTTAGCAATGAAAATTAATACAAGATTTATTCAATAAACCAAGTTTCACAGTGTTTTGTCATATAAACAAGCGACCCCACTCAATGACCAAGTGTTAGGGCTTATGCCCATCAATATACCCGCGCGCGGTGTCAACCCAGGCTTCTCGATCGGCCTGGGGGGTGAGCACCTAAAGTATGATCGTTTCAAGATGTACATCAACTAAGGGGTTCACTTTCAGATAATAATTAGCAAAGCAGTTTTACATGTATATTCTCTCTCTCCTGTTTGCAAACTAAAGTGTTTTGAAATGCGGCCGGCCCAACTCATTTAACATAAAACCCATTTTACTGCATAGGGATGTACGTGCTGAGCTTCGGCTCATTATTCGTATGTTTTTATATTTGCTGTTTTAGGTATGGGAAGCAATGAACATCCGTCCTATTGATAAGCCGGAAAGTAGTAAACAATGGACGTTTACTAAGCCTTAGCTAGTCAACGCTCACAGTGATGGTAGGTTAGCACTTTATTGTTATTCATTCAAAACTTTGGGATTGTTAATGCTTAATATTGTTATGCTAAGTTATCACATATATTATGAACTGCAGAGGGGAACAAATGTTTGTTTATTCTAAAGTTAGTAAATCAGATATCCTTGTTCCACTACGGAACGGCGGTAACGCCTCCAATCAAAGGCCTCCACTGCAAATCAATAGTAATTAGGCGATTAAGCTACAGTAATCAGGCATTAACAATTGAGGGCGTTACAGTACGTGTATTTTGAGCAATTCTATATGCGTTAGTAACAAAATATTAGAAGTTCTTCACACAAATTACGGATGATTTTTTCCGTATACTGAGGGCCTGTTCTTTTCGTTGGGAAATATGGGTTGGTAAATGGGTAAAATTGGTTGAGATTGGTAGAAATGGGTTACAATAGCTTGAAGTGAGTACTTTTCTATTGAAGTGGATTGAAGTAGGTTGAAGTGAACATTTTTTTTTTGTTGACGTTGGTTAAAGTTGGTTGAAGTGAGTTGAATTTTTTTGGGGGGGCATGATGGGTAGAAGTTAGTTAAAATAGTGGGAAATGAGTTGAAGTTAGTTGAAACAGACTGAAGTGTGTTGAAGTTGATATTTTTTATTGAAGTTCGTGAAGTGGGTTGATGTGAGTTGAAATTAATTGAGGTTGGTAAATTTAGATTTTCCAATGAAAAGAAAAATGCCTGAACATATGTGTATTTTTTCATTGTTCGTATTTGGTTAATATATGAAAAAAATACATATGTAATTTGTCTTACGAATAACGAAAATTACAATTTTTTTGGGTAACAACGGCCACGAAACAATATTTTGTAACTGAGTCAACAGATAAAAATATTTTTTCAGTCTAAAAAAATATTTATCAGTAATTACTATCACAAATAAAAGATTATATTAAAAAAACAAAACACGTAACTTATATCATCTCTCCTATTTCATTCAACTCTTTTCCCCCCTTTCCACACTTAAAAAAAAAAAAAAATCACTCTTACCCATTTCCACCCACTCCTTTCCTCCCTTTCCCATACCCACCCATCTCACACCTGTAGTTTCCTAACAAAAAGAACAGGGCCTCACTCACTCCCAGTCCCCACATCAATGAACTCCCAAACAAGAAAAACAAAACGGCATTCATCAAAATTCCGCCTAATTTAGTGATCATTAGAATAATTATAAAAAAAAATGGCTATTTTCAATTTGTATTACATCGGCAATTTCTTGATTCGAAAAAGAATAAAAAACTTCACAATTTATACCATAAAATTGGTCTCTGTTGGGGTGTTAGGAACTTCAACAACAACAACACCTCCCAGCGTGGGTCCTGCTTTCGCGAGGTCGAGAGAAATTTAGATGTATGCAACCTTACCTCTACCGGCATTCCTACCCGTACAGAGGCTAATTCTAAGAGACCTACAAAAATAAGATTCTGTGGAAATATTTTATAGAGGAAGGATTTTGTGAAAACATTTAATGGGAAAAAAATAAAGGATACACAGTAAGGAATAAACTAATAAATCAAGTTGTCGTAACTATGTAAACATAAGTACAATATAGTAGAGGAAAGTACTATACCTTAACGACCAGAGGTGGGCAAGCAATGTCTATTCCCAGATGTAAGTACTAACTGCATAAAAACACAACATACGAAAAAACCACAACCAAACCTACCCTATTACAATCGAAATACAACTACGAGGCAAACTCTCTGTGATCTAATATCTTAATCCTATCTCGCCATAGTCTCCTATCCTAAGCCATATCCTCCGTCAATCCTACAACTTTCAAGTTCTCTCTAATCGCCTAGTCCAAACTCTTCTTTAGTCGTCCCCTCCCTCTTTTACCTTCGGGAATATTAATCATCTCACATCTCCTCACTAGAGCGTCAATGCTCCTTCTTTTCACGTGGGCAAACCATCTGAATCTTATTTTTCTCATCTTATCTTCGACGGGAGTCACCTTTAACTAAGTCCTTGATTACTCTATTCCTAATTCTATCTATTCTCGTATAACCACACATCCACCTAATCATCCTCATCTCTCCTACCATCAACCTTTTTAAACCTGCGTCTTTTTTAGAGGCTAACACTCCGATCCATATAATTCAGCAGATCTAACTACCATACGATAAACTTTACCTTTCAATCATACAGCCATCCTCTTATCATACAGCACACATGAGAAATACTTTCATTTTTGCCAACCAACTTTTATTCGTTGGTTAATGTCTTCGGTGATAGGAACTTCAATTTAATGAAAATTCGCATAGCACCTACACAATCAATTGATCAATCAACACAGGCAAGTAACCTATTTAGGGGAGGAGCAAGCAGTAATAATGAACAAACTACATAAAATAAATTATCTATTCTTGTTTAGGAGTTTAATGGACTTAATGTAAGAGTTCAAGAGAATAAAGTAAAGTGTTGGACACTATTGCATTTTAGAATTTACAAGGCCATTTATAAAATGACTTGAGTTCTGGATATCACATCCCTACCTAAGAAAAAATATCAATTATCTTGCGCTTTGAAGGTATTCATTTTTGTGTGTGTGCGTCTCTCTCTCTCTCTCTCTCTCTCTCTCTCTCTCTCTCTCTCTCTCTATATATATATATATATATATATCACTGAATCAAAATCAATTATCCTGCGCTTTGAAGGTATTCATTTGTGTGTGTGCGCGTCTCTCTCTCTCTATATATATATCACTGAATCAAACATGCTTGACTTTGTGATTTGTGACCTTTTAACTTAAATATCTATTTAAATAGCATATCTTCCCTTACTTTTCTTTGTATCATCAATTTTATGTGATAAATACATTGCAATGTCACTATATCACCAATTTTTATGGATATTTGGTTTGTTTATGCAAACTCCGAGTCATTAACACTCTGTCCAACAATTTGATAATATGGTAGCTCACCCGTTATATGTGGATGATATATTTCCTACATATTCTTGTACACTCTCACTCACTCACATGTGACAAATAAGTTACAAAGTTATCAAATCACTAAGTCAATGTATGTTTGACTCGATTATGGTATATGCAAAAAACATACCCTCAAACTACATAAATTTGAGTGTTTATTCTTAATTAGAGATTGTTGGCATCTAATACTTCAAAAGTAAGGATTATCATCGTCTAAAC
This sequence comes from Carnegiea gigantea, assembly GCA_029747015.1. Classification (NCBI taxonomy): domain Eukaryota; kingdom Viridiplantae; phylum Streptophyta; class Magnoliopsida; order Caryophyllales; family Cactaceae; genus Carnegiea; species Carnegiea gigantea. Next base: position 757,765 of record JAKOGI010000291.1, read on the forward strand.
CCCCTTTATTTTTATGTCATAAATCATTTGTTCTTGTCACATCCCAAATTAAAAAGTAAAAAGACAGCAAATAAAGCTAAGTACGAATGCCGACTCCTCTTTAATGCTCACTCTACATTCATATTCCCTGAAGGAGTATTTATTCATATTTCACCGTTAGTTCCTCTCCCAAATGGGACCTAGATACGTGATAAGGCCTTTGTCTTAAAAATGAAAGTTCAATGTCCTTTTTTTAACATTTTAAAAACACATCAAAAAGATATTTGACCAATTTAAGAAGGATTTCTCCAAAGTGCCTTTAACACAATTATTATTGATAAGTGTCCATTTTTTGCATAGGATTTTCAGGAGGTCGATTTTGCATCTTTGCCGATAAGCATGCATTTTGAGTTATTTTGTGCCCATTTTTGTACTTTATGCTCGGTTTTGATGATGATGTTGATATTTTACATATTGTAGCTGAGAGAACCCAAGTATGCCTGTGAAATAGATGGAGAAGGAGTAAGAGGCCAAGAACCGACCATGATTACACTTGAGCCGACCATAAACAACCTAGAAATGGCCTGAATCGGTTAAGTAAGACAGGAACTCAATTAGATCACTTGGTCCAGTTTAGCAGCAAAGCAAAATTTGTAGCATTTTGAAGCATCTAGTGGGCACCATGGCTAGCCCGTGGTGTGACCCACAATTCATGGCGACACATTCTACGTAATTGTTCGAGTTCCTTTGTTTTTTTACATTTGCTACTTTGATTCCTT
>JAKOGI010000292.1:0-5000 GCA_029747015.1 Carnegiea gigantea
GGGGGGTGTGTGTGTATACATATATATATATGTATGTATGTATGTATGTGTGTGTGTGTGTGTGTATATATATATATTTATATATTTATATATATATATATATAACTGTCAAGTGTTGGATCATGCATACATTGCTGCATATAGACAACGTCTTCAGCTGAATAGAGCGAACATTAGGGGAGCACATATGCATCACAGAAGCTGCTTTCTATGGAAATTATTTCACACAACCTAGGTTAGCTTATACAGAGAAGTTGGTATAACTAGGACCAGGGTGTGTTGTAATCCCCGTATACATACAGCTGCAAACTGTGGAACAGCATACCACACTGCAGTGCCATGTCACAAAATCTTGTATGCAACACCCAAAATAACCTAACCCTACAACAACATCCACTCCCCAGCTGCGGACTCATGAAGGATGGACAATATGTTTAAATCACAAAAACAATAGCGGAACCACTATCTTCGCTTCGCACTTAGGCTTCCTATGCAGTGCAAACTCTATGTACGAGAAGCCTCACAGTTGTTCCCTACAATCACCTGCAGCACATCCAGCTAAACGAAGTCAAAGTTCACACCATTGATGTCGACATTAGGATTACAAGTATGAAATCTTACCATCGCAACGCGTCAGGAAAGTGTGCGATTTTCCCCTGGAGTAGGCTTACTAGCAGCTTGTCCCGCATGTGACGCACGTACCGTTGATTGAAGAGAAGGGGTTTGCTGCTCATAGAAATCAAGTCCATAAACACCATGATAAAGACACTGCAGTCGTGGCCGCTGTACCCCATCACACAATGTGTCAGTCATACCACCATCATTTCTGACCAATGACATTGACCTTACGCACGACTTAGACATGGGTCACTTACTTGCCCTGCTGAGGACATAAAGGGTGGTCCGTCTGCCACGTCCTCACATCAGCATAATCTGTAGCCACACTCAATGCAGCAGCTACTGCCTCCTTCTGTCCTTCATCGTGGATGTGGGGATTCGCGCAAGTCCTTGAAATTGGTGCAAACACATAGTGTAGCATAGGGGAACTTACTCCACTGTTCAGGAGATCGGTTCGTGCTAGTGCCCTCTTTGTGAGCAATGAATCATACACCAGAAATTGCCGCCGCCTCAAGTTCGCCATTCGCAACATCCAATGCTCATCAACGCATTTGAACAATGGCATAAACACCTGATACGACAACAATGAAGACGTACATAATGTTGTTCACTCCAATTTAACTTACATACATGAAATCCAGAGCCGCACATACAAGCACTTACATTGCACACATCACTGGTGAGTCCCTTCTTGAAGGACTCCCCCAAATCAGCTGCTACTCCTTCTGCACAATTTAGACGTGCCTGCAAATAATGAAAGTGAGGTCCGGCCGTTAGATCATAGGACACGTTCTACTATATGCAACTATTATGGGTTGACCCCCTTACCTGATGAGTCGGCTGCAGGAATATGGATGGCAAACACATTTGAGGGTACGATCCCTGTCGTTCCTCTAATAAGTTGCAATACATTTGTATTGCAAACCGACCAACACCAAAGCTCCCCGGTCTGTCCCCTGCCCCCCCGAGCTGGAACAACGTTAATGAGGCCCTTCAAGTACTCAACATTGACGTGCTTCTCCCTTGCGTGAATCAAGTCAAAGTTCCTACACACATTCAGTGTTAGTACATTTCTCATCATGTAACATCTACACCATCCGTATTTGCCACTGTATTTCAATTCTTACCATTCTCCATCCTCCAAACCCTTACATTCATCACGCACATCAGCCGACAACTGAACCTCATCGGGAGACAACGGATGTGTTAGGTATGCCACAACAGCCTGCGCAACCACATAGTATATGAGCACATACCTATATGTACATCACTGATATCCGATGTTTTCATCCTTACCTCTTCAGAGAAAAAGTCCATTGACTCCTCCCCATCATGCACCGCTCTGCTTCCGAGCTCGACTTCAGTTTCTTTGACCTCCTACAACGCATATACAATACATCATAATCACCACAGCCATGGACAAATTAGCAATGCAAGTGTATTTCCAGTATTACCACTGAAATGCTGTTACCTGATTCGGCACAACTGCAGCCGTTCGAACCACATTCTTCCCATGTCCATTGACGGGGTCTACGGTGCCCGCGGCTGTTGACCGTTCCCTTCTGTGCGCCGTCTTCGTGCCTCTTCTACCACGAAGGGGGTCGGAGTAAGGGGAACCACGCAGAGCAGATGCTTTTCGCATCTGCGGTTTCCTCTTCATACGCGTCACAATGTTCGATGCCCTATCACTTCCATGTTTTACACTTACACCTGGAGTACATGCGTCAGCTGCAGACACGTGTACCGCTTCTCGATCATCAACGCCGCTTCCACTCAAACCCATTCCACTGTCTCCATCTTCGCGTCCCAAATCCCGACCAACTTCCTCATTCCTGTCCACACCTCCAGGCACTCTATACACTGCACGCTCATTTCTGCTCACTGGCTGCTGACCTACCCCCCTCACTGTATCCATCACTCCAGCAGCAATCGATATGTCCCCCGGTGTTGGTCCTCCATCACCACCAACACCCTCCTCTGCACCTACTGCAGTACCGCTGCTCACGTCCTGTCCGTCTCCCTCCCCTTTTCTGTTTGTCACTAACCTGCCCTCCAGGTTCGCTACCTGCTCTCTCAGCATCTGCAGCTCATTCTTAGTCGATTCATGTGCAACCTTCTCTGATCGATATGCATCCCTAGCACGCCTTAGTCGCTCGTCAACACTAAGCCATCCCTGTCAGTTTTAACACAAGGAACAACGTCAGCTCCTATCTTCACCACGTACGCAACTGATAGCAGCACACATTGTCCTTCCATATGAGTATGAAACTATCCCAAACCATAGCATATCAGTGGCTTACCTCCCCATCATCCACATAGTACCCAAACTTATCCGTCCCCGTGAAGTCCCGCACAGTTGGATGCACAATCTCATCATCCCTTGGGTATAACACCGGAATCACCTGCACATACATATCCATCGACGCTAAACATGCATACGCTGAAATGCAACAACAAATATGGAACTCAGTTAGTATTACCTCCTACTCTTTAATATCACGCAGTAGCTCGTTTGCATCATACCTCCCCCATGGTCAACTCTGGCCCAGCTTGCAATACGAGGGAACCTCCGCTTGTCCTGATTTGCAAACCTTGTGGTGTGCTCATAAAACCACACCTACATAAAATCAAACATTGTATATTTTACCCCCACCATATTTGTATGTCACACACCCCCCACGTTTAACATGTTCAATTCACTACATATACACTTCTTCTTTTGTATGGCACACAGTTTATTGCATACAAATACCACTACCTTTCCTGCATACAACATACAACCCATATTCGTACATTCAATTTCCTTCCAACCCATTTGGAGCTTCTTTAATTCATACATGATTTACCGCATACAAACTTCAACATATAACTCACAACACATATTATTACAAATCATGTCCAATTCGTCCGCATCGTTCATACATATTTCAAACCCTGAAAATAACATTGCCTGATCTCCTCTGTTGTTGTGCTCTACTTGTCATTTGAATACATGCATGCACCAAAACTCTTCTGTCGACAACTTATACCACATGAACAATAACATACATTTCAATCAGTCACATCCTCCACTCAAATGTATACTATCAACAAACCAAGCTCCAACACAAGCAGCCAAACAATAACAATTACATACACACACATTAACACAAAACCAGATACGTCATTTAACTGTCACCTGAATTAGGAGGCTGAAACCGTTCAGCTGCACGTCTGACAACGGCCCAGCACATAGCTTCTTCTGCGTGTCCTCGATCGTCTCCACAACTACACGCCACACAGCTTCCGCCCAATTATATTGCCCCATCTGCTCAATGTTCTCCGTGTAATGTAACATACCCCATGTTGCTCCATACGGCGTGCGAGGAAACAGAACCCCACTTATCACCATAAATGCATATATTTTCACCTACACACCGACTCGATCATCTGCATTGTTCTCATCACATAGCGCCACCATCGCAGACACATAGTTTCGGAAAAACCGTCTCTTCTTCCCCGATCTCCCTGGCACCCTACTTACCATCTCCTTCCTCTCCCACTCATTCATGCGCTCCCGCACCATATCCCCCACTTCAGTGGACATCTCATCCCCATTCAATTCAATTGCCCTACCTGTCGCCGGTAAACCGGTGAACAATGCCACATCATAAACAGAGAACGGTACCCTCCTCCCTCCTACCCTAAAAGCCTTCCACCGTGGCACTCCGCACTTAATCAGACTCAGCGTCAAATGCCTCTCCATGCCTAACTCTGGGTACTCCAGAAAAGGCCACAGAACGGTTGCCTTCACAGCTTCCCTTTGAGTCACAGTCATCCTCCCATTTAGCCCAACCAATGTCCTCAATGTACACCGTGATCTGAGTACTACTTCTGAGTCACCCATGCGATTCACCACACCATGTCCTTGGTCCCTCTCTACTGATATCGCACCTTTACCCTTACCCTGCCTGAATGCTGTGGACGATCCACCTCGTCTCTTGCATTCCCCTCCACTACGACCCTCTCCACTGGAATACGAAGGCCTCCCCTCTCCTCCTTCACGGCTTAGTATTCCTCCACCATCTCCGTCCCCCATCTTCTCATCTACATCAGACTCCACCTCCAATGAAACCTCACATTCACTCCCTCCCTCCTCCTCAGAGGGGGCCTTATACTCACTACCTGTACTATCTTCCCACATATCCCCTTCTACTACACACATTATGTCCTCTCTCATCCCATCATTTGAACCGCCCGAAATTGCTCCGTCCACAGTCCTTCGCCTTTTCTTAGCTTCCACCTCCAGGTCCGGCTTGCACGCTCTACCCGTCTGATTTCTCCTGCTATGAAGTTCCATTCCCATTGCCTACAACAGAACAGAATAGCTCATCAGCATATTA
>JAKOGI010000292.1:10000-192500 GCA_029747015.1 Carnegiea gigantea
TGGGTGTGTGTGGTTGTGTATATATATATAGGTATATATATTTATATATATATATATATATATATGTATATATATATATATATATGTATGTATATATATATATGTATATATATATATATATATGGAGAGAGAAAGGTGCATGCGCATGTATACGCACACAGATGTGTGTGCGTAATATATATATATATATATATATATATATATATATATATATATATATATATATGCATGTATGTTTGTCTGTATGTCTATATATAGACACACGCTCTTGTGCCTTATGACAACTAATAATTTAGTGGCTGAAAAACTAATAATTTTTTTTGGGTTTTTTTTGGGGGGGGGGGTTGCTGTGAGGACTAAGGATCTTCTTTCCTTCCATATTTAGTTGGTTTAGGAAGGCCGTTATCTACCTCTGTTTCTCTCCCGGTTTACTGTTGTTGATATACCACGCTTGGACGCCAAGCTTGAGTGCGTGGCAGGCTCTCGGGCATGATTTGGGTAACCCTCACCTCAAGTTCAATTTGACCAAACCTAGCTCAACTTGAGCTTGAGTAGGACGTTCATCCAGTCGAGCTCACGCCTGAGAGACTCGACTTAAACCAAACAATTTTGCTCGTCTTTCTTAAATCTCTGTTTATTATTAATTAACAGATGAAGAGTTGGTTGCATTAACAGTAGATCTTTACTTTGTTATCTCGACATAATGACCAACGTTTTTCAAAATAAATAAAATAATAAATATCATGACAAAATGTATCTTGTATTACACAAAAACCTGATAAGATGACAAAGAAAAATCCCGAATCAAATCCTCCTCAACCACCAAATGTGAGCTAGTTCCCTATACGTAGCTTCTCCCCGGTAGAAGTGACTACATTCCCACGATATCACATCTTACAGATACCTAAATCATAACGCTATGAACTGCCAAAACAAGATCATCTTTAAAAAATTGAAGCAAAGATGCATTCAGAGAAAATGCATGAATCTCAGACACACCAACCCAGAATTCGAGCAATATCCGGATTTTCGTTTTGATAATGTCCTTCATGACAATCCTTTCCAAGTTTGCAGTTACTTTCACTCAGAAATGACTAATCCTGTCATTTTCCCACAGAAGAGCAGCAAACTGCAACTTGAATGGCGAGAGCAGGTCCCAAGTTGCCATCCAATGTGACACAGTTAAGCTGTGGGCACTCTTTTGCCTGCAACCACTTGAACCCTAGAAAGGGCAATGCGCATCTCTGCATCTTGCGGGCCTAAACTCAGCCATGAAGCCCAACTATGTATTACCCAAGACTTGCACCCGTTGAATTTCTCCTTCTAAACGGAAACAACTGCGCAAAGAGGATTTCATTCCATGTATCAGGAATCCCAGGCAAACACCAATGCAAGCAATCTTCCATCCCAGGGCTCTGTCTAATAGTGTACTTGGATATATGGGCCTCATCTCTAAGCTCGGAAAGAGCTGTAATATCCAAGAACATCACATTTGTCCCCTTCAACGCCAGAGCAGCCATTGGATCACTACTCCCCTCTTTTACGACTTCTTTACCTCTTGATAGTGGGGCAGTCTTGTTACAGCTCCCACCAGTATTCCAATCTCCATTGAAGAAATGTCGAGGTGAGATGGATCGATAAAATGCTCTCAGGTTTGGATGACGTGGGAGCTGAGAATCCATCCATTTGACTATACTGTGGATTGTGAAGTTTCTCGCCTCAACAAGATTCTTGTTTGGGTCAGGCACTCCACCAACGTGGATGACCCAGTGATTAGCTTCAAGCTTTCCTCTATTCCAATGATGCCCTGTATTAAGAACTACAACATCGAATTTATCAAGATAGCAGCTGAGGAAAGATGGAGGCCGATCAAGGTGCATTGCAACCTCAGACTTGGGGTCAGATTTGTCGAGTTTCTGCAAGTCACAGAGGCAAGCTGACCAGTAAAAGAGGACAGTTGTGTTTGTACGGGGGAAACGGTATGCCCATCCATCAGGACGTATAGCTCCATGGGTTTTGACAAGACCATACTCCCACCCAACATCAATGGCATCGGACTTCTCTTTACCACCTGAGATCATGCACATCATGGATTGGAACTGCTGTCGGCCAAGGGAATCCCCAATAAAAGCCAGGGTTTTGTTCCGCATTCTGGAAAGCATATCAAATAAGCTTCAGCAAATCAGCATACGATTAGATCTATTCATAGTATTTAAAAATACAAACCAATATTATACAGTCTTATGATCTCACAGATGATTCTTATTTTTGGTGAGAATAACATCAAATGTAACGGACTCATTGTGAAACATTTTTGCACTGGCCCCAACCCCCCCCCCCCCCAAAAAAAAAGGTGATATTAAGCTTGACTTTTTCACTACTATAAGATTCAAAGTGCAAATTCACAGGTTTCAATTTGGTGGTAATTTAAATGTTGGAAAGTTACCAACAGAACAAGAAAGATGGTCCTAGGAATGGCCACATGATGTGGTTCATAGTTAAAGGAACTAAGAAATTTCGGAATTACGGTAAAGAAAATTTATTAATTTTAGGAAATAATTGTATTCTAGTATTTCTATTCTGTTTTCCAGACTTCATGCTAGGGGAGTTCTTAACGTTAGTAAACATCAAAACATGAGTCATATTATGATTTGGAAAGCAATGCTTTGGTCATATTCAGATACTGGCTATTTTCCAAATCTTATAATCAGTTTGCTGGCCTATAAATACCCTTTTTGAGCTGTTCTATTGCTCAAAATTGGAGATGAATAAACTCGATTTTTGTTAAACTGATTGTAGAAGGAAAGATCTCACTCAAATAAAGCTATTAGTATACAATGATAAGGCAGAGGAAAATGACATAACGGAATGCACCGCAGAGAAAGCATTTAGACATGATAATATTTGAAATTGGAGATAAGAACTGAAAAGAAGCCATGTCATCAACTAACTGAGCTTGTTCACTGCGAGTTTTTTGAATTCTGTTATAGAGAAAGAACTCCAACAGATGCTGATATAAGATTGCAGGTTGATATACAGAACCTCTCCAGCACAATTCATTGAAAAACTTATCAATGACATCCTCTCTCTACACACTCTCTTTCTCTGATGCTCTGAAATCTCCATTAATGAGCTTAAGCTCACAAACCCTCTAGGTTCTTGCCTTTTCTCCATCAACAAAGCCTCCATTGGCTTACTGCGAGATTGGTGTCAGAAACTGAGCAACACACTAGGCTTGCAAATAAGATTCATCTCTTTATCTCGGCCTTCTCTAGGCCTTACCTATTTGATAGGAGGTGTGGACGGATACTTCTACAGATTTATAGGGGCCTTACCCAAATCGACAGAAAATGTGTGATATTTGTGGTAGTTGGTCAGATCGGTAAATATGCCTGTTTCACAGCACTTGCCTATCCTTATACTGCTTCGGAAGTAGCTCAAGTGGATTTCGATAATGAGTTCAAATTGCATGGGTGCTCTCAACCTATAGTGAGTGATAGAATTCTTAAGGATGTTTTCAGATGCTTTATTTTCAGTACAAGGTGTGGAGTTGCTGATGTCCTCTGCTAAACCTTGGATAAACCGTGGAAAGAAAGAAGTGGTGACCATATGTGCACAGATAAGCCTAAGGATTGGAATATGTGGTTATCCATGACATAACAGTGTTATAACAGTGCCTTCCATTCCTCCTCACAAGTGACTGCTTTTAATATTGTGCAGAACCAGCCACCCCCTATCCATTTACCATACCTTTCAGGTGAAGCAAAGGTGCTTGCTGTACATAGGTCATCATGAAGAATTCAAGATATGATTAAGCTATTGAATAATCCTACCTCGAGTACAGGATACGAAGCAGCAAATAGCTCACCAACACAGAACTTTCGATACAGGGGACTAGGTGTGGCCAAAATTGCAACAGTACAGGCAGCAATCAGTGCAAGCAAGAAATATCCAAAAGCTATGAACTCATCACTTTGGGTCATTTCAGATCAATTTTCTTGCTTCAGTATTGGTTCATTTTAGATCATTGGAATGGTGGGAAAGGTGGCATACACGCTCCAGGCCTGAAAATTTTAAGGCTCATGATGTTTGCCATGTCTCTCAGCAAGGGATGCCACAGCCTGATATTCCAGCATAATGCATGGTGAAGAACCAAGAATCCTAAGCCTCCTGCCATAATGTACAAAAGAATGATCAAACATCACAATGCCACTAAAGCCCAACACCCCTAGGGGAACGGCTCTCCCAACAAGAAGCTACATGTGAATCAGCAGACGAGTTTGAGCAGACATTTTCAGCCCTAAGGACAAGGATGATTTCAAGCGAGGAGGTATGTATGATACAGGAATAAGAATTTGTTAGCTGAAACCGGAGGTAACAGCCCAAGAGAAGCCAGTCATCAAGTAACTCAGTATGTTAGCTGCAAATTTTGTTTTGGATTCTGTTATTAGAGAGGGAATAGATGCGATGTTAGATTGCAGGTCGATATATATAACCACCTGTCCAGCACATGCAATGCATAGGAAAGCCTGCCAATAAACTTCTCTTTCTCAACCCACAGATATTAATGAGCTTGAGCTCAGAATTCCTTGAAGTCTTTTCCCATTCAACATAGACTTCCAAGGAGTACTACAACAGGATAGCTTATATAAAGATTACTCCCCTTTGTCTCTTTTATAACACTGAATTGTAACTTGTGAAAAAATAAGGGTGACAAAAAACAAGGCAAGCATCATATACAACAGGAAGGAGGTAGTAGTGTAGATTAAAAAGGTCTACTATCTGGTAAACAGAATAATACCTCCTCAAAAATTTAGAGCCACTAAATTCCTCCACTTCACAGTCCTTTGGTTGCCAGCGGAACTTTTCATATGCAAAATTAATACGGTCTGTTGCTCTGCATGCCCACATCTCTGACAACCAAAGTCTGCAACGTGCACCTGAATAAAAAGGCCTATGATCGTCTGGAACCCACTCCCCTTTGGCATAATTGCAGGCTGTGATATGAATAAAATAAAACACAAGACATTACTTGGAGAAATCACCAGAATGCTGGAAAGAATATACATAAGGACACGAAAGCAAGTTATTGTATGTGTACGTTTTATCCCAACTACAGTGTCCACAGAAGAAAAACAAAAAAAAAAAAAATAATAAAAAGGTAAGTCCCCAAAAAAAAAAAAAAAAAGGTAAGTCCAAATGACAGAAATGTCTTCACAAAGCGGAAAGTAAGGGATCAAGGATAAAAAGAGCCCATTGTGGATTTGCTTTTGGAATTGTACTCTGAAAGGGTGAGGAACTACCCTAATAATAAATTAACAAGATAATGAAGCAGTTTTCCCAAAACCACAGAGAAAAACAGGACATGTACATGAGAAGAAGTTACAAATCCAAAATAGTAATCAAATGCTAAATTAATTCCAGCTCCGATTAGTAGAAGGCTGGAAACATAGTGATTTAGTCTATCCAGAGAACACCATTAAGGGGAAAAAGAAGTGATGATGATACCACATTTCATGATCCAATAGACAAATTGCATTAGTACATCATCTGATAGTGAAATGTCCATTTAATGCTATCCACCAGATCCAACTGCAATTCCAATTTCCACCCCAGAAGACTTCTGCTGTGCAACAAAGCTAACTGCAATGGCCAATTTCAGACAAACTCTTCTATGCACATCAGACATTTACCTTCATTGCTTCTTTTATTATATCCATCGGCTGAGGCGCTTCGAGTCACTGAATCAGACATCTTCCCTTTAGGCTTATCAAATGTCCCATCACTTGCAGAAGCGGACAAGTTATTGCCTGCATGCCTCTCTTTCTCTAAAGTCATGCTTTTCACAGGAGAACCGATGAAATTATCTAGGCAACAAAAACAGAACAACGCACTGTCAGAAAAAAAGATAGCAGAAAGCAGTTAACAACTTTTCCTCAATTATGTCACCCTTCCAAACTTTTGTCTTCACAGAATGACAGAAAACACGAACATTATTACAAAGTCAAGAACAAAATGCAATCATTTAAAAGAGAGACATTTTCTAAGGTATTTAACAGTGGAAAGAGTGAGATATAGTTTGGCATTGACGGTGTATATAGTTAATTTTATAATAGCAGGAGCCTCTTATAAGGGAGACCAGACTGTCAACGCAGAACTTAAGCAGCTTAAATAGCTTATTTTAGCAAGCACTCAGTCACTGCAGAACTTAAGTAGCATGAATAACGTAAACAACTCTCTAAAATTAGCCACTAGTGCACAAATTTGAAAGCAACAACGGGATATGTAGTAGCAAAGGAGTAACAAACAAACCTTTTCTCTTCCTTTTTTTGTGGAGGGGGCAATGGCAGATCTAAAAATTTGTACAACACCACCTTCCTTTCGAATTTCTTAAGATTTAAAAATATCAATCAATTTTTATGAGTGCCCCCTTTAAAGGTTTTAAGAATTTTTACACACAAGTCTAGGCACCTCTTCGAATTAACAGTGTCCAGGAACACCGACATCATGAACTTGCATCAACCTCTTGAGGGAAGGGGCAAGGCTATGAACGGTCAAACAATTTATATACAAAACCATCTATCTCTTCAGAAATTTGATGTAAAATGCAAGGCAAAGCAGTCAAGCTATAACCAGCATTAATATAATGTCACCAGGTGAGAGGCATAGACGCTATCTTAGAATACGACGAAGTTACCAGCTGTAAAAGGCATATATAGGATAAGTTCACTGTAGTGATAAGCCAATATTTCTCCTTATCTTGGATTACGAACATAATTTCAATGACACCCTCCACATACCAACATAACTCCAAATCCTGAAAGAAACAAGAAGAAAAAGCTGGGAAACAAACCTGCAGACACTTTTTGTAGTTGGTTTTGGGGGAATAAAGAAGAGAGGAATGGAGCTTTGTCCCATCCAAACATGAGAAGTGTCGTGCAAACAAGAGTAACAAGGATAAAAGAGATTTTTGTGACACTCAGCCCCCCAAAACCCCTCTTCATCCTCCTGTCACTTGGAGTGGCACAACATGAACCTCAACGCATCAAAGAATGGCAGATCACATGTCACAAGCACTGAGGAAGCAAAGCCCTTTTCAGGGTTTATCAAAAACAAATAATCACTTCAAAATTCCCAATTAGAACTGCTCAAATCCTGCAAAAATGTCAATACCTGCCAAAATAATTTTATAGGTTCAGTGACAAGGAGTGTGAACGACAATTTTCCATAAAAAAGGGACCTCATGATTCTAGCATGACCAATTCAAAGTTAACGTATGCTAACGCGTTGAAGAAACCTCCAAACTATGCAACTACCGGGAACATTATTACAATACATATAAATTAATGACATTTAAATTCCATTATGAGGAGGGGAAAAAAATGCCCACGAACCAAATCCACGCCCAAATAGCAGCAGTTAAGCAAAAAAGCAAGCCAACTACAAGAATATAATACAGCACAATTAGTATGTTTTGCACATCGCCAAGAACAACACCCCCCCCCCCCCCCCAAAAAAAAACCAACAAAAAGGCCATTTGAACGGATCTAAACATTCACGTGAGATCATTATCCTATCAATCATCACCACCAAATGTTGTAAAATTGTATGAGATAAATAAGAATAAGACTAATTCGTACTATTTATTATGATCATGGATGAAACTACAACAACAATGGAAGCGAAAAAACAGAGCTGAAAGACACACACACAGAGAGAGAGAGATACCTAACTCTGAGGACGGTGAACAGAGCCAGAACCTGAAACGGTTCAGAGAAAACTTTGGGTTTTCTCCGGCAGATTGACGAAAGATGAGAAAGGAGAGAGAAAGAAGGGATGCCGAAATCTTGAGCGGACTTTAAAGAAATCAATTCACGAGTGTGAATATGCAACTGAGATTTGCCGTCCTGGGGGACGACAAAGATCGCAGAAACTCGATCTTCTTTTTTTTTTTTTTTTTTTCCTTGGTAATTGTCAGATAGTGTAGTTAATAGTTAGCAGTAATTTGCTCGACCACGGGACGTCAGGTGTAGTCCAATATTTCTTAAAAAAAGGAAATTCGCCAGTTGAGTTATTGTTACGGCATGAGCTGTTGAGGATTTAGGTGCACACTAGTGTCAATCCAAGACGGCCTAAGTCTCTAAATTTAAATTTTACTACGGAGCAATAAAGTGTGGCCACATTATACCACAAACATCCTCAAACACTAGAGGGTAGTATCGGAAAGGATCAGAATGCAAAATATTTTTTTAAACTTGATCTACTCCTACATTTGCTAAGAAATCGAGTGTTTATTTGATTCCTAAAAATAATGGAAAAGGCATACATTCCAATTGAAGCACCTAAGCAGGGCTAAACATTCGTTCACAATGAAATAATAAGCCTGCTTGGAATCAGCACCACTGTTTATTTTGCTAACAACCACTTTTGAATCCATGTGATAATGATGTTGTTGAATCCTTGTGATTTTGCAATTAAAAGACCAGGCAAAGGCCCAAGAAGCTCTGCTTTCACCGCTGTAAAAGTACCCAGATTTACAGAGAATCCTAGGATCGATTTTCCAGTTGGGTCTCTAAAGACACCCCTAGTCCTAGCAGGTCTTTCCTCGAGATGCTCCATCTAAGTTCAATTTAATCTATCAGCTGATAACATTACAACATTACCATTCATAAATTTTATGATTTGCATAGACTTCATGCTTACCAACAAACTAGGATTATTGGGCACAAAAATCACGACCATCAAAACATCTTGTGTTACACCATTTCCAAAGCAACCACAACTACAAGGTAATAGAGAAAGTAAAAGACCAAGCTCCACCATCCTCCGTTCTAGGATCAAGATTCACAGAGAGCCAAGTATAAAGGGTTTTTGATACCAAGGATTTTACATTTGGGGCTTTTGGATGACTTAGGAGCGTTGAGTTATTATTATAGCTATGCATTGTTAAGAATTTAGGTGCACATTTACATCAATCTAATGAATTCATTGTATAAAGAGTTTTGGACACCAATAATTCTATATTTCAGGCTTTTGGTTGAGAATAATTCGATCTTTTAATTTAGCTCATAGCATCTCGATTTTTGAAAGTATTTATCTTAAATATATCAATTTCAAGTCAACAACACTTTGATTTGCAAATTTAACTAGGTGTTGATAGCATATGTTCTTTGGTTACAATGTTTGGACAATGAAGAAGCTAGACAAAAAATGGAAAAAGCACATTTAGAAGTATGTGGTGAACATCAAGCAGGACCCAAATTATAGGATCAGATCAAAAGAATGGGTATTGGCCTACTATGGTGTAAGACTGCATTGATTATGCAAAAACGTGTGAGGCTTGCCAGTTTCACGTCAATTTTATTCATCAACCCCCAGAACTACTCCATTCGACTGTGGCTTCTTAGCCATTTGAAGCTTGGGGGCTTGATGTTGTGGGTTCTATCACTCCAAAGTCTTCTGCTAGCCACTCGTATATCTTAGCAACAACTGACTACTTTTCCAAATGGGCAGAAGCAATCCTATTAAGAGAAGTCAAAAAAGAAAATTTCATTGATTTTATTCAGACGTATATCATCTACCGGTATGGCATATCTCGATATATTATCACTGATAATGCCAAACCATTTGTCAACAACCGTTTGTGCAAAAAGTTTAATTTTATGTAGCACAAATCTTCAATGTACAATGCACCTGCAAATTGACCGGCAGAAGCTTTCAATAAGACGTTTTGCAACTCATTAAGTGAAGTGGTGGCGAAGTCAAAATGGGATTGGCATGAAAGGCTAGGAGAGGCTCTTTAGCATACAGAACCATGCACAAGACACCAACTCAATCAACTCCTTTCGCTCTGGTTTATGGGGCTGAAGCAGTATTGCCTTTGGAAGTTCAAATTCATTTACTTCGTATTGTCATACAGGAAGGCTTGACCTAAGATGAAAATTACAAGCTTCATTTGGCTGAGCTTGAGACCCTTGATGAAAAAAAGGCTTCTAGCACAACAAAACTTGAAATGTTATCAAGCTCGCTTATCATGAGCATTCAACAAAAAGGTACGACCTCATTCATTTCAGGTCGGAGATCAAGTGCTCGCAGTAAAGAGACCAATCATTATCTCACACATGACTGGAGCAAGCTCACTTCTAAGTGGGATGACCCTTACATGATTTGGAAAGTCTACACAAACGGTGCATATAAGATAGTTGGCACTAATTAAGTGTGAATAGGGCCTATAAATAACAAGTTTCTAAAACTTTACTGTCATTGATAGATTGGTACGTGTAAGCTCCTAAACATGAGACTAAACTGTTCATTCTTTAAAGTCAAATTCCATTGTGATACTCCTGACCCGCAAGAGTATAAAATGTGAATGGCAACCAAAAAAATCTTGTTCAAACTACGTATGGCTTGATCCTTTAGGACATTATACTCCCTTCGGTATGTAGGCAACTTGGGCATACACTCGAGTACAGCCACACAAAGAAAAAAGTTTGTTGATGCTAAACGAAGAACGTCGTTTTATCTAACTCAGGGTTCATCTGATTGCAAGTTGTAAACAACCCATGAGTTTGAATAAGAAATAGAGAGATTTAGTTGGGTATGAATTCATTCGTCGTCATAAAGTCCGTGTTGGTGAAACTCAATCACAAGCCAAATGAACCAAGATACATGTGAAACAAGGAGTAAAAGAAAATCTCATCTAAACTTTATTCAATAGATATGAAGCTTACATCACAAAAAGTGGGAAGTACATAACAAATCCATCTTAAAAAAAAAAAGGAGGGGTGAGCTAGCTATGGATCCCATTGAAAATTCTTGAAATCTTCAGAAGACTCCTTTATGTAAGCTTGAGTCTTCTCTAAATTAGCTTTTGTGGCTGCATCCATATCTTCAGTGGAATTAATTATGTCAATCTGACCTTGAAAATCAATAAGTTCTTGCTCAGTCTCTCGAAACAAATGTGCGCTAATAGCTACCTAAAAACTAAGATCACTCTTCTGATCTTCCACAAGTTGAAGCTCTTTTAGTAGCTCCTCACGCCTCTATTCAACCTGTTTCAGTTCAGCCACTATTGCTTCATAACGGATGCCTACTGTGTTCAGCCGTTGGGAGGCATCAAGTTTACCTTGCACCTCTATATGACAATTATCTTGATCTTAAACAGTTGTTCAACCGGAGTAGCACTTCTGTAGGACCTTGAGGTCGTATACATGCCTTATCAACCCTTCAACCTTGTTCTCTAAAGGTGTAACATCAACGCCTCTCTGCAAGATGGTGGCATAAAGGCTGTCGAAGTCACCCTTAAGAGAATGAAGTCCATCAAAGGGAGTACAAGACACCTTTTCGAGTATGACTTGGTCGAACAACCGAGTAGCATTCTTACCCACCTCTTTTATAATAGCATCAACGTTGAAGATGAAAACCCCTCCTTATGAAGCTCTCAAAGGACAAGGCGAATGGGGCACCAATGAAGGAGCATAGGCTTTAGGAGTAGACTCAGCTTCATCATTGTTTGGGGAACAAATACCTTATGAACCATCTAGTCTCGATCTACTGTCAAATAAATCCTTACCAAATGATGGTATTTGTTCAATCAGTGGAAAATATTGACTTCTCGATGGCAGAGGAAGATGTGCCAATTCCTCCTTGAAGTTCACATCGTCGCTTTCTCCCTGTTTAAAGAAAATAATAATAATAATAATAATAATAATAATAATAATAATAATAATAATAATAATAATAATAATAACAACAACAATAATACTAATAATAATAATAATAATAATAATAATAATAAAAATAATAATAATAATAATAATAATAATATAATGGTGAGATGACAAAAATAAGATACACATTTGGAAAGAAAGTGTGTTAAAAAAAAGGGAAAAGGAGGAGTACCATGCATTTAGTAGGGTTAGGTTCAGCATCGAAGATATCCATGATATTCGCAACACATTCTGGAGGCAGCTCGATTACTTTTTGG
Organism: Carnegiea gigantea; assembly: GCA_029747015.1. Taxonomy (NCBI): domain Eukaryota; kingdom Viridiplantae; phylum Streptophyta; class Magnoliopsida; order Caryophyllales; family Cactaceae; genus Carnegiea; species Carnegiea gigantea. Next base: position 21,987 of record JAKOGI010000292.1, read on the forward strand.
TGCTTGGCTCACACACTCCAATGGGTAGCTTGCCCTGTCAATTAATAGTAGGATTAATCATAGATTTAGACTTTTGTTTACGTATCTTAGAAGGTGAAGATTTGAATTATTTTTTAATCTCATTTGTTACATGTGGTGATGGAGCAATGCTTTAAATAAGGATTGCAGGGATAGGTGTTGTTGGGATGACAACATCTATTCCTGGGATCTTGACGCGGGAAGAATCATCCTCTGTTAATGGTACAAAATGCTCTAAGGGCTTCCCAGTTTGAACAATCTTTAGCTTAGGCTTGGAGCCATATATGCCTTCGTCCTTTGGAATGCTCCAATCATATATGTTATTTCATTTCCTTTTGGAATCATTGGAATGTTGACTGCAAGGTGAGAATATGATGGTCCTAGACCGCCACTCACGAAATGCACGAGTGGTTTTTATCCCAAGTGAAGTGCATAGCCCAGGAAGTAATACTTGAGACCTTGTTCCATAACGTGTGAGCACGTGGTGACAATGAAGCATTATTTCTAATCAGGAAGATTATTAAAGTCCGGGTCAGCAGGAACATCCTGGTGGAAGCCAAATTATCTACTGAATTGATCAGGATAGTAATGTTTTATGACAGGGTGGTCTTCACAGTGATAAAAGATATAACTTGAACGAATACTCATAAAATAAGCAAAGTCAATTCTTGATAGCTTGTTGTCATCTGTAAGAGTCTCCTTAAAACAGTTGATGATGGATGAATGCCAGCGAAAGCCCTTAGTGAAACTGATGAGTTCTCGAGCCTCTTCAAGTTGAAAGGACTTGGCTCGGCCAAGGCCCCTAAATTTCACCATGCCCAGATTAAAGAATCATTAAGCTTGTATGTATTAAAATTTTTGCCAACCATGCGAGAGGAAATGGATAGAAAGGTGGTCCCCACTCTTACCAGGATGTGAAGAACAAGAGATCTCATTAAGCCCCTTGTAGATACTTGCAAGGATGATCGTACGGAGGCAATATCTTGTACTTGACACAATGAATGATGCAGTGTTGAAGGTATCAAGATGAATGCAACCAACATCTCTAACTGGCAAGATGAAGGTGCACAACCAATCGGAGAGAAATGCAGTCAGAAAGGTCTTAGTACATTGCTTTAATTTGGCCACTCGCAGCTCATCAAAAACAACTTGACAATCATTCCACCCATGAGGTTCTTCATTGAGGATAGAGGACAATATTCCTGGGCGAGGGGTTCAATTTTCCTAATTAGACTTTTTGAAAACATGGTACTTGTTGGGACACTGAAACCAGAAAGAAATCCATTATTCCATACGGTTGGTTTGCCCTTACCACCTTGCATAGGTTTGTGGTAAGTAGCAAATAAATATGTGTAACTTAGGGGTTGCTTATTTGTGAATTCCCATTGAGTAGGAATGACTTCATCGTAAAGATGCCCTAAAAGTGGGAACTTGAGGAAACTATGAATATCAAAGATTGATATGGACACATCACCTTTGCGAGTATGCAAGGTATTTGTTTATGGACACCAATACTCACACGCTGCTCGAATAAGGTCTGAACATTGATCATAAAGGAATAGCGAAGCCTATAAAGCATCAAATAGATGAAGGACTGTGAGTTTATCTTTGCAATGAACAAGGATATTTTCGAACCACTCCCCATAAAGTGGCTTGTAAGAAAATTTCCCATGTAATGGTAACCTAACCCATTATTTGTACCCAGACTCTATGTCGTGATGCAACAATTGGTAAGAAGATTCTCTTCTACTTTAAAATGGCTAGACAACAAAAATGTCTCCCATGTCTTCAAATTCTCATCAGACCACCAACGAAGTCTTGGCGGACTTCCAGTGCAATTGGACTCGTATAAGGATGTTATGGAGTTGCAAGTTGACAACTTTATCTTTTCTCCATTTATGTCATTCTCGCTTGGTTGGATGTGTAGATAGCGCTGACCACTCATAGTTTTGTCCATGAAAGTAACCATTTTAAGTAAACCTGTTCCAATTGTAATAAACAAATAAGATCAAGTTATTAACTTGCTACTTGGGTAATCGTCACAATGCTATAAGGGCTAAAAAAATAAAGCCTTAGACATAGGAGCATTTGAGAAGGAAAACAAAGACGTGAACAAATACAAGTGAGAGTTCTTCAGCAAACAGGTTAGCCCGTTGATGTATTCAGAAAAGTTAGATATTCAAAGGTTAATCATTAATTAAATCAAATTCGCCTTTGGAGAATTCTCGCATTTAGGAATATTAGCCTTAGAAAAATTCAAGACTAACCTGTTGACTTGCCCAAAAGGGTCAAACATTCAAAGGTTAATCAATAACCAAATCAAATAGCCTTCGGAGAATTCTCGCATTTGGGAATATTCACCTTAGGAAAATTCAAGATTGAGTCAACAATGTGTCCAAAAGGGTTAAATATTCAAAGGTTAATTGATAACGAAATCAAATATGCCTTTGAAGAATTCTTGCATTTGGGAATATTTGCCTTATGAAAATTCAAAATTAATCTGTTGATGTGCCCAAAAGGCTTAGATATTCAAATGTTAACCAATAATGAATCAAATACATCTTTGCAGAATTCTCGCACTTTGGAATATTCGGCTTAGAAAAATTCATGATTAACCCGTTGATGTGCTCAAAATAGTTAGGCATTCAAAGATTAACTGATAATTACATTGTATTTGCCTTTGGAGAATTTTGGCATTTGGGAATATTCACCTTAGCAAAATTTAGGTTATCCCGTTGATTTGCCCAAAAGGGTTGAACATTCAATGATTAATCGACATTAAATCAAATACACCTATGAAAAAAATTCTCACCTTTGAGAATATTCGTTTTAGGAAAATTCAAAGTTAACCCGTTAATATAATCAAAAAGGATTGACATTTAAAGGTTAACCATAATGAATTATTGTATATTCCAACAGGGGTATATATATTTAGGTACCTTCAGGTTTTAGCTATTAATATTTTCAATCCTATGTTTTTAGAATTAATATTTTAGTACCTCGAAGTTTATGTAATTTAATTTTTAGGTACCCTCTATTTTTTCTTAAGTTCCTAATCTTTTAGAATTTGTATTTTAAACCCAATCCTTAAAAATTTACTTCAAAAATTTTAATTTTGTGCATGTGTATTTTCTCTCATTAGATATTATTTTCGATCCTCTTTTATCTGGTATCAGAGCCGTGTGACCAAAAATAATTAAGATAATTAAACTAATTAATAATTAATTAAGCTTATTAGTGATTAATGTTTGAATCATCACCTGTTTGCCCTAGTCCTAATTATTCACACAATATTGTTCACTCACTGGAAGGTATTACTCCACTAGTACCTCAATTAGACTATATAACTGATATAGTTTTAGAATTAAAAACAGAATTTGCTAAAATCAAGATTGAAGTCAAAGAGCTTAAGAAGCAAATATCAACAATCCACTTTTCTTTAGTTAACGAAGTTAGACACAGTGGAAAATTTACTTCCAGTTTTAGTACTCCATTTCAGTATAAATATCCTTTTCAAAACCCAAAAAACAAGAATCCATTTCCTTTACAAGACATAAAAGTCCAAAAAGAAGTAGGTAAAAAGTCAGATGAAAAATTAGCTGAAAAGGCAGAGAAGGAAGAAGGTGATAGAGTATAAGCAGTATACTCTTGATGAACTACAAAATATGTTTGAGAAAGAACAAAATCCAGAAGAATTAAATAAGATTATGGGTGTAATTAGTGATAAACATCATAATTTATCTGATGATAATAAAGAGATTAATAATGTCTAATTAGAAGAAGAAATATATCAGCAGATGAACCTTATTAAGTTAGAAGATCTGAATGTATTACCTTTAGAAGAAGTCAGAAGAAAACTAGGTAAAAAATCTAGTAAAATGGCTGTTGAATATGAGATTAATAAAATCGGAGAAGAAGTTGATTTAAGTGAAATAGAAACTAATCTGGTTAATAATATTGTTCCTAAACCCGAAGAATTTAGGGAACCTTCTAGAAGAAATACTCATTTTATAAGACCTAGGTATATTTTAGCAGTACATACAACCAATTTTTTATTTGGGTTCATCCTAAGGAAAAACAAGACCTTTGAAGAAATTAGCCTTACCCTAATTAGTCAAACAGGATACATTTTAAATATAGATAGGGCTCGTAATAGAGAAGAAACATTTGAACATTGAAAAAGAGGCATGAATAGTATTTTAAACCTAAATACTACATGGACTGCTACCAATTTCCTGAACTATATCAAACATAGTTTTTTTGGTACTGTAGTTGACTGCTACAATTCTTTAAGTGAAAACGGTAATGATATATTAAGAATGATGAAAACACCAGCTGCTATGTTCAGATATTTATGTTAGGAAATAGAAACCGAATTTATCGGAGCTAAACTCGATTCTGAATGACAAAGAAAGATTAACAATATAGAATTATGTTATATGAGATTTCTAAAAAATTATATTGTTGAATTCAGTCAATATTATTACAAAATTGGGCATAATAAAACTAATCTTCGTATGTTCTATGGCAAATTGCCATACCCAATAAATTTCATAATTAATGAAAAGTACATGGCATGGCTTGAACGAATAGATGTCATTGATACCATTGATTCAAGAATCTCTTATTTAAGAAAATGGGTTAACGATCAATGTCTTGATCTCCAAAAGCAGAAGAAAATTAAGAAACAATCCCTAACGTGTTGGGATTCATCTCATCAATGGGGAAAAGACCCTGAAAGGAGAAGAAAAAGAAAATTCTATAAGAAAAAATACTTTAACAAGCAAAGGGGAGCTAAATATAGAAAAAAATATTATAACAAACCAAGTCATAAGAAACTTAGATTTTTTAAGAAAGTCGCTTATTGTCCTGTAAGGAAAAACAACTGCAAATGCTAGATAGGCGGAGAAGTAAGACATTATACTAATGAATGAAAAAATAGGAAAAATAACAAGCTTATTAAAACCTTGGGAAGCCTAGATTATATAAGGCATTAGATCTCGCCCTAAGTAACAACAAAGGAATTGTTGAAATTATCTTGGACAATGAATATGAAAAAAGCGATTATGAAGAAACAAGTCATATGATGGAAAGTAACTCAATTAGTCTTGGTGATTTTCGAAGAGAAGAGTTTGTTGTAGACAATGAAAACGAAAATGCCCAAGGAGATTGGGTCCTTCCCATAATCCAAAAAGACATGATCTATAAAAAGTCCATCTTTCAATTAAAAAGCAAATATATACATGAAATAATGGAAGGAGACCTAGAGATAAAGCATTGTGAGTATGACGTTAGAGGAGTTAATTTCATTACTTGGAAAAATATCCTTAAGTATAGCAAAGATAGGAAGTATAGGCATATCCATGTTGGAATGTCCAAGTTTAAATCACTCTATTACAATATTTTGGCAAGGATATTGATTTGTATGCTTTACTCTGTGATATTAGGTATACTAAATTTAATAATCAAATTATCATAGGAATTAAGTCCAATTTGTGTAATGGATTAGTAGAATTCAATTGTTGACCTGAATATTATGTAAGCCCAAAAGTTGAATTTACAAAAAACTTCTTATCTCTTAAGATAAAAATAGTTGGGATGGATATGAAAAGAGGAGGATATCCACTAAGAATATTTTGAAAAATTATCTACAAACTAGATAATACTATAGATCCAAAAACTAAGGTAACAATGATAGAAGCAGAAAAACTTGAACGTCCTACCCCTATGCAAAAGATCCAAAAGATTAAGTCCAATCCATAGGAGATAAAAATCGATTGTTCATGGATATCTAGCTTTGCCAACCCTACAAATATTAATAAGAAAAATATAATAAAAATGGATGAGGAAGCTAAAATCACCATTAAACCTTAATTATTAAGAAGCATGAGTATAAGATCAAAATGAGGAGAAGGATTTTTGTCAGCTAAAGAAGAGCTTAAAGAAGATGATATAATTAGTATGACTAGTGAAATAAGTAAAATGAGCTTTGAATCTGCAAGATCCAGTATAGACCGAAGTATGAGTGTAGAAAGAAAGATCATTGGGTACAAAACAAAAACTGTTAGTGAGCCAATTTATGAGGATGAATTAGTCAAAAATATGACTATAAAAATATGCTATGAAGTCACTAACACAAATCCTAATAGCATTTGTATTTCAATAAACGTATACTTAGAGGGATATAATAAATATGAGTTGTGTGTCACATATATAGTGATTGTTCTGTATGCTTTGGAAAAAGATCATTATTTCCAGAGTTTAAGTAGAAAGAACTAAAAATTCGTTATAAGGATAGCTGATAATAGCATTATGAGCCACAATGAGGCAATAGAAGGGTTGTCTATAGAATTAGGAGGAGTTCAATGTATTATACCAGTTCTATGGGCTACTGATCAATCCTCTCATGATATGATTATTGAAAATAATTTTCAATTATTATATTCCCCATACACACATATCATAAACCAAATAATATTCACAATCAATGGTCAATCAGTTCCTATTGAAAAATTAAGTAAGGCCTACACTCATCATAAAATTAAATTTATACGCAGCCAGCGTGGTGAGAAGGTAATACCTGCACCATGAGAAGTAGTACTGATAATCTCATTGCTTGAGTTATCTATCAAAGAACAGATCGTTGAACAATAAGAAAAATTATGTAAAGAACTCTACTCTGGTAATACTCTAAAATTTTGGGATAAAGATAAAATATTTGCTAAAATCACTTTATTAAATCCGAACACTATTATCTGAGTCAAATAAATGGTGTATATACACCAGGATATCCAAGAATTCAATAAACAAATTTAAAAAATTCTGGACAAAGGATTAATCAGAAACAGCAAGAGTCCTCAAACCAATCAGACTTTCATGGTAAGAAATCATGTAGAAGAAAAAAGAGAAAAAGCAAGAATGGTAATAAAGTATTAAAAACTTAATAATAATACTGTCTTTGATGGTTATTATATTCCTAACAAAACAGTCCTTTTCAACAGAATTCAAGGAGCCTCTTGGTTCTCGAAAATTAATTAGAAAAGTGGATATTGGTAGATAAAAATGGATGAGGAAAGCATTCATCTAACTGCATTTATTGCCCTGCAAGGACATTATGAATGGATAGTAATGTCATTTGGTCTTAAAAATACACCTCAAATATTGTAGAGAAGAATGGATAACATCTTCAGTGATCTTAATCATTGTCGTTTAGTTTACATCAATGATATCTTTATCTTTTCAAAGACCATATAACTACACAAAGATGAAAGATGCATTGATCATGGTATCATACTTGGTAAGAACAAGTGCATTTATTCTGGATAAGAAATTGAGTTCCTAGACTTAGAGATAAAAGCTAGACAAATCATCCTACAAAAATATATTTTGGAAAAGATAGAGAATTTTCCTGAAAAGATTAAAGATAGAAAGCAATTAGAAAGGTTTCTTGGATGCCTTACCTATGCTTCAGATTTCATTAAAGATTTAGCTAAACTAAGAAAACCATTGCAGCAAAAACTCAAAAAGGAAGTAAGTTAGACATGGACCATTAATGATATAAAGATCGTTCAAAATTTTATAAAGATGTGCAAAAATCTTCCTGTTCTTGATTTGACTAATGAAGGAGATTGTTTAGTTCTTGAGGTAGATGTCAGCCATGAGCGCTGGAGTACAGTACTCAAAATCCGATAAGGAGAAAAACTCTATAAATATTACAGTGGAAGCTTTAATAAGGCAGAATGCAACTATCCCATGATGGAAAAAGAAATACTTGCAGACATAAGGGGAATTGAAAATTTCTTAATCTTTTTAGCCCCAAAACCTTTTCTTGTTCGAACTGATTGCGAAGGAATACTTGGTTTTGTGAAAAATAATTTATCAAATATGCAAGCGCAAGGCAACTCCTGTGTTGGCAATTATTGCTTAACCAGTTTTCCTTCTCTGTTGAACATATACAGGGATCCAAGAACTCTTTGACATATAGCCTAACTTGAGAGCTCGCCAATGGTGATCATCAAAGCCAACCTCCTGCTAGAAAATCTATAATGAAGTGTCATTCCTCCTAGAATGGGTTTCTCCTTCCAGTAAAGTCCTTATTGATGATTTGAAATTTCGTACAAAAGATAGATCACGTTTTGGTTTACTATCTTCAACCTATCTAATAGCCCAAAGATTTTTCCTTCTAGAGTTACAAGTTAATTACCTTAGATGTCCCTATGATATTCAAGAAAAAACTAAGCTCTCATGTTCAAGAAAAATGGTTTAATGAGTGGTATGCAGCTTGTATTGATTATTATCATAACTATTTTTATAATATTTGGGGTCTTGGAGTACAATGATTTATTTTTCTAGTAGGTCTGGACTTAATGGTGTCAGTTTTCCAACAAATTCAATATCTACAAATGACCCCATCATTAAAGGTTGGGAATATGGAATGATAGTTTACTTTATGAAAATCCCAAATCTAAAGCTCCCATTTTTCTCAACACTAACCAAATTCCAACAATACATGTTCAAGATTTATTAGATTCTTACATCTCCTGATGGTCCAACAAAAATTCCATATAGCAGACCCCTATATTTGGAGGAACATTGTACATTAATCGAATATGAAAATGAAAAAACCTAACCAGCCCATTATTTTGTTCAGATCGTTGATTACGACGATCCATATGATTAACGATAAGAATGGTTTCCAGAATGGGAGGATTTGTTACTGATCCTGCTTTAGCAAGAGCTATCGATTTTTACAACATCTGTCATCAAAGTTGGGCATTAATTGAACAAAGAAAAATGTTAATGCATTATGGGAACACTACTTTTGCCTATGACAATGAATTTAAAGAACACATAAAGGTGGAAGGAGCAGTCTCGGAAGATATATTTGATGATCTCTTTGATGTTGGAGTTGGAAAATTCTTATCAGAAAAAGGAAAGAAATATCTTCTGGAATTGTTTGAGAAGTGGGATCCAGAGCATCTTCAATTAAATGAAGATTTGGATGATTATCCAGATAATGATGGTCTGGAAGATTTAATTGGAGATGAGGGTATGTAGAATCTCAATAGTAATGACTAGTCTTGTTAAAAGTTCTCAAAAGTAGTGCTCTATTATTGTACTATTTTGACAAGTGTTAGGTCTGTAAAATAAAGTGTGTACTGTAGCCATGTGAAGAGTCAGTGTGTACTATAGCGAAGTGAAAAATCAGTGTGTACTATAACCAATAGGGCATCTTATATACGTCATCCCCTCTATAAAAGGAGAGGTTGAGTGCTGAGAAGGGACACGGTAATTTGAGCATTCTTAAGCAAGAGAAAAGTCAGAATTCTTCATTTCTCAATAAGCAAGCATCTCTAATGATCTTAGCATAAGTCCCTCTAAAGATTTTTATTGTAATATTTTCACTTTTAAGCTTTTAATAAAAGAAGTCTCCCAGTAGGTAACATTATTTAATTGAGCCTTATGTCTTAAATATTATAGTTTCTTAATTAAAGCTCCACTATCCTTTAAAATATAAAGAACTTGATTAGTGACTACGGTCCGATATAGGAAATAAAACTGATCTGTACTGTGCCTGTTCTAAGAAAGGTGTGGTTGAGATTAGCAATCTCTGTGAACCAGAAACTAGAAGAACGCCGGAGTCCAATGTCGACTAAGTTCAGGTAATGGTTAAAACTCGCTAATTAAGTTTTAATTATTTCACTAAGAATGGTAGGCCTGTAACCATAGAAAATATAATATATAAGACATAAGTAGTAGATTGTGATAGCTAGCAGCAGTAAATTCATTACAAGAAGCTTAATCATTAAAAACAAGCATATTTCCTATATAAACCCTTAAAATAGCTTATTTGCATAAGTTTACCCAATCCAGGGACTTTTCTATAATTTTTAAGAGTTTTTGTCTAAAAAAAGAAGGTGAGAGGTGTTAAAAAACTAAAATAAGGTTCTAAAGGTAGCTGAAAATAATTATCAATAGGTTAGAGGTTAAAAAGTTATTTCAAAAAAGATCGAGGAGAGTAAAAGTGACTGTTTCTATTCCAACATGAAACAAAGAACTTATAATGTTACACAAATTTGCAAGACAACCTTCATACTAAAAAAGCATCAAGATAATCATGCAAGAAAGGTATAAAATTCATTTCAGGGATATGTTATCTAAGAAAGAAAAAACAAAAAAAGAGCAAAATCAACATTTTAGTATTAAAATTTGGATGACAAAAATCGAGTGGCAGCCAAGGTATAATGAGGCTCTCATAGCAGCAGAAGCAACCAAGTAACCCCAAAAAAAGTTCTAAAAAGGGCACAAATTAAAGGCACGCAGAAAGTGGTACACCCCTGGCTAAAGCTAAGGCAAAATTACTTTGAAGTGTTGGTTGAGTAGACTATTGGCGATATAGTCTCCGCCTATGTTCAGGGAGAAAGTCGCAAGACGCACAGACAATGTCACATCCAGAACTCAACCCTGTTTCTTTAAAATATTCTTTTTTAAAAAAAAAAAGAAATAGGGATCAAACAAGTAGGAATTGCAAGGGACAAAAGTCACTAAAAGATCAGGGAAACACCCCCACATGTACATGGCAGAAATGGGCTCCTCTAGGTAGAAATTAAGGCAATTGATTGATATTGAAGACAAAGAAAAACCAGAAAAGGACGTAGAGAGAATTTTTAGCTTTTTTGTACCTCGAGATTTAACAAGTTAATATTCTTAACCCCCACATTTGTGGATTAATTTTTTATACCCTGAGCTATGACGTTATGATTTTACCTTCTGAAAATTTGTTTTAATTTTTTAATACCTCCCTTGCTCTTTTCTTTTTTACTTTTGGCCCAAAACTTTTAGAAATTGCCGAAAGACCCTCAGAAGTAGGTAAAATATACAAATAAACTATTACTAGTTTTCAAGAAATGTACTTGTTTTAAATGATTAGACTTTTGATAATGAATTTTTTGATATTAGTTGTCAACTTTTCTGGTACTAGTTGTCACAATCTACTACTTATTGTTAAGCCAAAAATCATGTATTGTTTTAATAATTATTTTGATTATATTGTATAAATTATTTCGTTTAATTTACGTTATTTTATATATTTTTCAGGATTAGCATGAATTAAATAAAGAGGAGAAGAGAGGACGTCGAAGTTCGGATTTTACACGCTAGGCTATCAAGACGGTCCAAAAATAATAATTTATAAAAATATTATTTCCATAATTATTTATTTAGGCTAGGGTTACAAGAGTTGAAGAGAAGCTAAAAGTCTTGGGGGAGAAGAAGTCTAAGGAAAAAGAAGAAAAAAAAACCCTAGTCACTAAGCCTAGCCCCTATCACACCTAACCCAAACCTAATCATCTCCTCACCATCATAAAAAGGATCCATCATCATCCTCAAAAAGGGGGCCACGGCTACACAAAGAAGCTCACGGCAGCTCATCAACACCCTCACGATAATTTATCACCCACACCTCACGCTTGCTGCTCCTTCGTCCTCCTCACGTAAACCATCAACCTACTCCCTCCTTTAATCTCCATATAAAGCCACGCATCAACAAACCCACTCCTTTATCACCATCTTCCAAGATAATCATCCATCACGCCTGACTCCAAAACATGCCACGGCACACGCCTCCTTCAAACCCTCCATCACGCCATATCAATCACCACGACAATCCTCTTTTTTTTTCCTATTTTTTTCTATTTTTATTTTGTGTTTAGTTTATTATTAAACATGATTTATTTGGGTGAATTTTGTGATTTTATTTTTAATATGAGTGAGTAATTTTCTTGTACTTAGTGCAATCTATTTGAAACCATACTAAATTGATTATTTTGAAATAAGTTTCATACTTTATTGTCTAATTGATTTTTATTCATGATTCTATAGCGATCAGTGTTTATCGTTTATGATATTCGTATTATATTAATTAGAATGCATGCTAATTAGTTTAATACGAATTCATATGATAGTTTAAAAGGCAAGTTATAGTCTTTTAGGTATTAGTATCACCCTAATTAATCATGGATGACTCAAACCCATCTCTTTTAATTGGGTAATCGTTATAGATCTTTGTTAAATTGATTTGCTGGTAAATTAATTACAAAGCATTAGATGATGTTTTTCTAATACGTAATGCTCTAATTTGATTAAATTCTTGCACTGTTGTAAGGGTTATCAAACTAGTAGAGTTTATATTATGGTTGGACTTAATTAAACTGTAATATAAGGAAAAACGGGGAAGATCCATTGGTGGATGTCTTCTACAGTTTAACTCATGAATAAAATCGACTTGTGTATTGATACTAAATATTAATTTGCATGGCGGATATAGATTATGCTAAGCATTTTTCATAAATTTGATATCTTTTGATAATTATTTGTTGCTTTTAATTAATTTCTTTAGTTTGTCAATTTTTAATCTTCAATTATTAGCTTTAATATAAATTTCGTTTACCCCCCCAAAAGAATAGTCTTTTAGGAGTGTCTTGATAATTTTAGATTAGTTAGATTTTGATTTTTAGGGTGATTATAATTTTTAGATTCGATTTATATTCTGTTTTGCCGTTTAATTACCAGTTTGTTAGAAATTAGGCTAAAAATAGTTCCTTTTGTTTTTTTCAAGTTTTAATCCATCCTAAGGTTTATATAGTGTCCTAATCTGCCTCCATTTAATTTTGGAATGTTTGGAAATTATTTGATAATTTCTCAGAATTATTTCGTGAATTGGATATGTGCAGGTTTTTATTTCAATAAATCTGAAAATTACGTTTTTAATTTTTATTTCATGTTTTTTTTTAGGTGTTATTGAGTCCAGAAAATTATGTCCTTAAATTTGGGTAATTTTGTTAATTAATTTCGTATTTATATTGGTACAGTTTATTTTTTTCTAATTTCAGATTTAATTTTCTGTTTCATTTTTCTACAACTAATTTTTTGTTTTAATTTTTCTGAAATTAATTAGTTATAATTCTGGAGTTATAAGCTCATAATCTTGAATAATATTAGTTTAGGTTACTGTTTGTGATTTTTAATATTAATTTTCTATTTGTCATTTTCTGTTTTCATTTTTAGTAGAATATTGTGTTATTATTCTGTTTTTATTTTTCTAGATTATTTAGGATAGCTACTTACTGTTTTATTTTTAGAATTAAATTTAGAGTATTTAGGAGTAGTATTAAGTATTTTTCCAGATTTTTATTTATTAAATTTCATTTATTTAGAATTACAAAGAGTAGAAGCAATAAATTAAAGTAGTGAAATCATTTAGAATTAAACTAGCTTCTTGACGCAATCTTTTCTCATGGATCGATCCCTACTTACCTATGCTATAAATATTATTTTATAAAATCGAAGTAGTGGTTAAATTTATAACTCCACGACAAGCTTTACAAATTTTAGCGCCGTTGCCGAGGAAAGAAAATAAAATCGCTAGTTTACTTCTATTTAATTTTACTGCTTTTATTGTTTTGTTTTAACTCTAGTATTTTGATTTATTTGTAGATTTCCCATAATGTATGAGATTAAGAAGTGGTAAAGAAATTGGAGAGGACAAGGAGGAACCATTGAAAGCTAAAAACAAAGAGAGTCAGCCTAACTCAGTAAGTCTCAAGGTTAAAGAGATAGGAATGTCTACTCTTCGAGAACTTGCTGCCCCTAACCTAGAAACCCAACCTATGTCCATTACCTATGTTGTGTTATATAAACCCCTAAAACTAAACTCTGGATTTATCAATCTGTTACCCAAGTTTCATGAATTAGCTGGAGATGACCCATACCGTCATGTTAGTGAATTCCTTATTACATGCTCTGCTATGGTGCCTGAGGGGATTCCTGAAGACCAAATTAGGTTGAGAGCTTTTCCTTTTTCTTTGCTTGATAATGCTAAAGATTGGTTGTATTACATGCCTACTGGATCTTTCTCTACATGGACTGTATTGCATAAATCATTTTTAGAGAAATTTTTTCCAGCATCCCGAATTGGATCTATTAGGAAGGATATATATGGAATCAAACAAATGAATGAGGAAACTTTTTGTGAGTACTGAGAAAGATTTAATAAACTGCGTGCGAGTTGTCCCCAAAATCAAATAACTGAACAGTTGTTGATTCAATATTTTTATGAGGGTTTGCTTCCTATGGATCGTAATATGGTTGATGCTGCTAGTGGGGGGCTCTAGTTAATAAAACTCTAGCAGATGCTAGAAATTTATTCAATCTAATGGCCCAAAATACTCAGCAGTTTGGTGCTAGGGAGTCACAAATTAAAAGGGTTAATGAGATTGGTTCTAACTCATATGTGGAGAGTCAGTTATCTCACATTACTACTATGTTAAATAAGATTATTACTGGGGGAGTTCAAAAAGCCGTCATTTGTGGCATTTGTTGTCTAGAGGGGCATCCTACTGATGCATACACTTTAAGAGGAAAATGTTAATGCTGTCTGTTCCAATCAAGGTCAACCGAGGTATGATCTATATTTTAACACCTATAATAAAGGATGAAGAGACCACCCTAATCTTAGGTATGGCCCTCAAACCAATCCACCTGGTTTTGACCAAACGTCTCGTCAACTTTCTAATCAAGATAGGACCAACTTCCTACTAGAACAAGTCCTTAAAAAGATGAATGATAGGTTCCAAATTTTGGAGACAACTCTTAAGCAGGTTCAAGAGAGACGGATTGCGACTGATATCATAGTTAGTAATTTGCAGGCGCAAATACAAAATAGGTTACCATCTCAGCCTTACACTAACCCTAAGGAGAATGTTAGTGCCATAACGCTTAGGAGTGGGAAAGAGTTATAAGACCCTAGGAAGAGTAGAGAGGCTGAGCTTGATTTAGAGGTCAAAAGAGTTGAACGAGCATTAAATATAGATTCTAATCAAACTACTAGGGAAATAGGAGAAAAGAAAAGAGAACCTTATAAGCCAATTCCACCCTTTCCTAGTAGATTTCGAAGCCCTACTTCTAAGGTGAATGAGGCTAACCAAGAGATCTTAGAGACATTAAAGAAGGTAGAGATCAACATACCTCTCCTTGATGCTATTAAATAGGTGCCTCATTATGCTAAGTTCTTGAAAGAATTATGTACCACTAAAAAAAAGTTAGTAGGGAATGAAAAGGGAAGTGTGGGGGAAAATATGTCTGCAGTTTTTCAAAAGAAACTTCCCTCTAAGTGCAAAGACCCATATGTGTTTTCTGTTCCTCGTAAGATAGGAAATATTTACTTTGATAAGGATGTGCTTGATTTGGATGCTTCCATTAATGTTATGCCTAGGTCTGTTTATGACAAATTGAACTTAGAAGAGTTAAAGAAAACTGGTGTAGTGCTTCAGTTAGTTGATTGGAGCAGTATTCACCCAGATGGAGTACTAGAGGATGTCTTAGTCCAAGTGAATGAACTTGTATTTCCTGCTGATTTTTATATGATGAACATGGGTGATGCTTGTCATGATATTCCCATCTTACTTGGCAGGCCATTTTTGAAAACAGTTAGGACTAAAATTGATGTGCATGAAGGAACATTAACCATGAAATTTGATGGTGAAGTGATTAAATTTAATATTTTTGATGTCATGAGATTTTTTGCTGATGTGAATTACATGTATGCACTTGATGTTATTGATGAGTTGTCCCAAAATATTTATGACTTGTCTAATGAAGATGAATTTTTGACTGTGCTTACTAAGAGTCTTGATCATACTGAGTTTTAAAAAGTGCTCTACCATATTAATGATGATCTAGTGGAGGAGATCCAACTAGAGGATCCAGGAGCTTCATAGTATCGAGCCAATGACGGTAAACAAAAGCGCTGGTTGGGAGGTAACCCAACATTTTTAGGGAAGTACCTATTTAATTTTGCTTTTATTTTTATTATTTCTATCTTTTTGCATGCATTGGGGACAATACCTAAATTAAGTGTGGAGGGATGCATCCTGTATTTAATTCTTGCAGTATTCATTCTTGAAAAAGAAAAAAAACCCCAAAAAAATGAGTAAAAAAATTTTTTTTTCTCATAAATAATGCATGATATGAGTTTATGCTAGGCTTGTTTGCTTAAAAAATTTTTTTTAGCTATTTACAGTTTATCCTTCTATGAATGAAGACTTCTGAACATGCTAGCTGTCATTCAGAAAAGTTTGAGTTGATCCTCATATATCTCTTTAATGAGTAACTATCATGATTGTTCATCTTATTTGGTCATGTATTATATCCGCTTCAGAGGTAATAAAGTAACCTAGCCCATTTCCTAGACTATTGAACTAGTAGAATAACTCAAAAAAAAAAAAACAAAAAAGTTAAAGTCGGGAATGACAAGTACCCCTTTGAGGCATACGCTACTGGATGCTACCCTTTGAGGCAATACTATCACTGAAAAGCTTGCTTCCCATACTAGTGAGTCACTAAAATAAATAAAAAAAATGATGAAAAATAAAATGTTTGCTCTAGCACCTCTATTCGAGTGAGTGTGAGATAGGGAGTGTTTAATTTCTAAGATCCTATATAGGCCTCGAATATGTGCAAAAGTGGAGTTTGAGGGGGAAAAAAAAAACAGAAGAAGAAGAAGCAAAAAGTACAAGGCAAGTTCAGAATCAATTTTAATGGGTTGTTCTTTCTAGTTCAATTGTCTCTATAGCCATGCCGCACCTTAATTTTTCTATCATAAATTTTTTAGACCTCTTGATCGGTGTATGCATATTTAAAAGAGATGGATGATCATTGTATCTGTTACTTCATTAAATAAATGTGGTGAGGTTGATGAAGAAACTCTTTGATGATAGTTGGATGTCTAGTAGTTATTCACTTGTATGAGGAAAAACTAATTAATTTTCAATAAAACTGTTTTTTAAAGCAAGCCAAGGCCTAGTATGAGTATCATAGTTATGCATAACATTATAAGAAAGAAAGAGGGTAAGTTGTTAATTCGAGTTTAAGATTTCTTTGCACGAGGACGTCCAAAGTTTAAGTGTGGGGGAATTTATTAAGCCAAAAATTATGCATTGTTTTAATAATTATTTTGATTATATTATATATATTATTTCGTTTAATTTACTTTATTTTATATATTTTTCAGGATTAGCATGAATTAAATAAAGAGGAGAAGAGAGGACGTCAAAATTCGGATTTTACACGCTGGGCTATCAAGACGGTCCAAAAATAATAATTTATAGAAAATATTATTTTCATAATTATTTATTTGGGCTAGGCTTACAAGAGTTGAAGAGAAGCTAGAAGTCTTGGAGGAGAAGAAGTCTAAGGAAAAAGAAGGAAAAAAAAAACCCTAGTCACTAAGCCTAGCCCATATCACACCTAACCCTAACCTAATCATCTCCTCACCATCATAAAAAGGATCCATCATCATCCTCAAAAAGGGGGCCACGGCTACACAAAGAAGCTCACGGCAGCTCATCAACACCCTCGTGATAATTCATCACCCACACCTCACACTTGCTGCTCCTTCGTCCTCCTCATGTAAACCATCAACCTACTTCCTCCTTCAATCTCCACATAAAGCCACGCATCAACAAACCCACTCCTTCATCACCATCTTCCAGGATAATCATCCATCACGCCTAACTCCAAAACACACCATGGCACACGCCTCCTTCAAACCCTCCATCACCCCATATCAATCACCACAGCAATCCTCTTTTTTTTTCTATTTTTATTTTGATATTTTTATTTTGTGTTTCGTTCATTATTAAACATGATTTATTTCGGTGAATTTTGTAATTTTATTTTTAATATGAGTGAGTAATTTTTTTGTGCCTAGTATAATCTATTTAAAACCATGCTAAATTAATTATTTTGAAACAAGTTTCATGCTTTGTTGTCCAGTTGATTTTTATTCATGATTCTATAGCGATTAGTGTTTATCATTCATGATACTCGTATTATATTAATTAGAACGCATGCTAATTAGTTTAATACGAATTCATATGATAGTTTAAAAGGCTTTAATACGTAAAAGTTATAGTCTTTTAGGCATTAGTATCACCCTAATTAATCGTGAATGACTCAAACCCATCTCTTTTAATTAGGTAATCGTTATAGATCTTTGTTAAATCGATTTGCTGGTAAATTGGTTATAAAGCGTTAGATGATATTTTTCTAATACGTAATGCTCTAGTTTGATTAAATTCTTGCATTGATGTAAGGGTTATCAAACTAGTAGGGTTTATATTAGAGCTGGACTTAATTAAACTATAATATAAGAAAAAACGGGGAAGATCCGCTGGTGGGTGTCTTCTACAGTTTAGCTCATGAATAAAATCAACTTGTGTATTGATAATAAATATTAATTTGCATGGTGGATATAGATTATGCTAAGCATTTTTCATAAATTTGATACCTTTTGATAATTATTTGTTGCTTTTAGTTAATTTGTTTAGTTTGTCAATTTTTATTCTTCTATTATTAGCTTTAATATAAATTTCATTTACCCCCCAAAAGAATAGTCTTTTAGGAGTGTATTGATAATTTTAAATTGGTTAGATTTTGATTTTGAGGGTGATTATAATTTTCAGATTTGATTTATATTCTGTTTTATCGTTTAATTATCAGTTTGTTAGAAATTAGGCTAAAAATAATTCCTTTCATTTTTTTCAAGTTTTAATCCATCCTAGGGTTTATATAGTATCCTAATCTGCGTCTATTTAATTTCGGAATGTTTAGAAAGTATTTGATAATTTTTCAAAATTATTTTGTGAATTGGATATGTGCAGGTTTTTATTTCAATAAATCTGAAAATTACATTTTTAATTTTTATTTCATGTTTTTTTTAAGGTTTTATTGAGTCCAGAAAATTATACCCTTAAATTTGGGTAATTTTGTTAATTAATTTCATATTTATATTAGTGCAGTTTATTTTTTTTCTAATTTCAGATTTAATTTCCTGTTTCATTTTTCTGTTTCATTTTTCTGCAGCTAATTTTCTATTTTAATTTTTGTAAAATTAATTAGTTATAATTCTGGAGTTATAAGCTTATAATCTTCGATAATATTAGTTTAGGTTACTGTTTGTGATTTTTAATATTAATTTTCTGTTTGTTATTTTCTCTTTTCATTTTTAGTTGACTATTGTGTTATTATTCTATTTTTATTTTTCTAGATTATTTAGGATAGCTACTTGCTGTTTTATTTTTAGAATTAAATTTAGAGTATCTAGGAGTAATATTAAGTATTTTTTCAGATTTTTTATTTATTAAATTTGATTTATTTTGGAATTACAAAGAGTAGAAGTAATAAATTAGAGTAGTAAAATCATTTAGAATTAAACTAACTTTTTGACACAATCTTTCCTCGTGGATAGATCCTCACTTACCTATGCTATAAATATTATTTTATAAAATCGAAGTAGTGGTGAAATTTATAGCTCCACTACAAGCTTTATACTTATACCTTTACATATTATATGTTCTGTGGTTATAGACCCATCATACTTAGCAAAATAATTAAAACTTAATTAGAGAGTTTCGACCATTATCTGAACTTAATCGATATTGGATCCTCGTGTTCTTCTAACTTCTAGTTTACAGAGATTGTTAATCTCAACCACACCTTCCTTAGATTAGGTACAGCGCAGATCTGTTTCGTTTCCTACCTCAGACCGTAATCACTAATCAAGTTCTTTATATTTCAAAGCATAGTGGAACTTTAATCAAGAAATTATAATATTTAGGACATAAGGTTCAATTGAGTAACGTTTCCCACTGCGAAGCTTCTTTGATTGAAAGCTTGAAAGTGGAAGTATTACAATGAAAAGCTTGAAGAAGGACTTAAGCTAAGAACATTAGAGATACTTCCTCATGGAGAAATAGAGAATTTCAACTTCTCTTTTACTCAAGAATACTCAAATGACCGTGTTGCTTCTCAGCACTTAACATCTCCTTTTATAGAGGGGATGGGGGTACATAGGATGTTGTAATGGCTACAGTATATGTTGCTTTTGCATATAGCCACAGTACATTCACATGGCTATAGTAAACTGCTTTATTTTACAGACCTGACACTTATCAAAGTAGTACAATAATGTAGCAAATACTTTTCAGAATCTTTTAATGATGACAAGACTAGTCATCATCATTGAGATTCTGCATGCCTTCATCTCTAGTTATATCTTCCAGACCATCATTATTTGGATAATCATCAAAATTTTCATCATTTTGAAGATACTTTGGGCTCCATTTCTTAAATAATTCAAGAAAATATTTCTTTTCTTTTTCTGATAAGAATTTTCTAGCTTCGACATTAAAGAGATAATCAAAGATATCTTTTGAAACTGCTTCTTCCACCTTCATGTATTCTTTGAACTCATTGTCATAGGCAAAAGTAGTGTTTCAACAATGCATTAACATTTTTCCTTATTCAATTAATGCCCAACTTTGATGATAAACATTGTAAAAATCGATAGCTCTTGCTAAAGCAGGATCAGTGACTAGTTCTCGTCGATCTGGAAACCATTCTTGTCGTTTATCATTGGGATTGTCATAATTAACAATCTAAACAAGATAATGGGCTGTTTTGGCTTTTTCATTTTTATACTTGATTAGTTCACAATGTACCTCCATATATAGGCATCTGTTATATGGAATTTTGTTGCACCATCAGGAGATGTCAGAATTCAATGGATCCTTTTGAACATGCATTATTGAAACTTGGTTAATTTTGAGAAAAATGGGTACTTTGGATTTGGGATATCCATAAGGTAAGCTGTAATCTTATATTCCCAGGATTTAATGACGGGGTCATTTGGAGAGATTAAATTGGCCGGGGAACTAACACCACATTTTCTAGATTTATCGAAAGATTAGATCGTTGTACTCCAAGACTCCCAAATATTATAGGAATAATGATGATAATAGTCGATGGAGGTTGCATACCACTTATTGAACTATTTTTCCCGGACATAAGAACTTATTTTTTCTTAGATATTATAAGAACATCTAAGGTAATTAACTTGTAACTCTAAAAGGAAAAATCTTTGGGCTATTAGGTAGGCTGAAGATAGCAGATCAAAGCCTGATCTACCTTTTGTTTAGAATTCCAAATTATCAATAAGGACTTTACTAGAAGGAGTAACCCGTTCTAGTAGTAATGACATTTCATTAAGGATTTCCTCCTTTTCTGGCAGGACTTATGCTTTGATGATCACCATTGGTGAGTTCCCAAGTTAAACTGTCTATCAGAGAATTTTTCGATCCCTGTATATATGTTCAACAGAGAAGAAAAACTGGTTAAGCCAAAATTACCAACGTAGGAGTCGGCCTTGCATTTGCATATTTGATAAATTCTTTTTTACAAAATCAACTATTCCTTGTAATCTGTTCGAATAAGAAAAAGATTTGGGCCTAAAAAGATTAGGAACTTTTCAATTCTCCTTTCATCGTGGGATAATTACATTTTGCTGTATTAAAACTTTCACTACAATATTTGCAAAGTTTTTCTCCATCTTTAATTTTGAGTACCACACTCCAATGCTCATTGCTGTCATCTGTATCAAGAACTAAATTATCTCCTTCATTAGGCAAATTAAGAACACGAAGATTTTTATATATCCTCTTAAAGTTTTGAGCAATCTTTGTATCATTAGTGGTATATGTCTAACTTACTTCTTTCTTGAGTTTTTGCTGCAATGACTTTCTCAGTTTAGCTAAATCTTTAATGAAATCTAAAGCATAGGCAAGGCATCCAAGAAACCTTTCTAACTACTTCCTATCTTCAATCTTTTTAGGAAAATTTTCTATTTTTTCAAGAATATGCCTTTGTAGGATAATTTGTCCAACTTTTATCTCTAAGCCTAAAAACTCAATTTTTTGTTCACCATAAATGCACGTGTTCTTACCAAGTATGATACCATGATCAATGCATCTTTGGGTGATAGCTAAGATATCATCTTTGTCTTGTTCTATGGTTTTAGAAAAGACAAGGATATCATCAATGTAAACTAGACAATGGTGATTAAGATCTTTAAAGATATTATCCATTCTTCTTTTGAATACTTAAGGTGCATTTTTTAGACCAAATGGCATTATTATCCGTTCACAATGTCCTTGAAGGGCACCAAAAGCGGTTAAAGGAATGGTTTCTTCATGCATTTTTATCTGTCAGTATCCGCTTTTACAATCCATTTTAGAGATCTAAGAAGCTCCTTGAATTCTATCAAAAAGGACTGTTTTGTTAGGAATATAATAACCATCAAAGATAGTATTATCATTAAACTTTTTGTAATTGATTACCATTCTTGCTTTTCCTCTCTTTTCTTCAGCATCATGAAAGCGGGGCTGGTGTCAAGACTCTTGCTATTCCTGATTAATCCTTTATCCAGAAGTTCTTTGATTTGGTTATCAAATTCCTGGATATCCTGGTGTGTATACCCCTTTTATTTGACTCGGATAATAGCATTAGGATCTAATAAAGTGATTTTAGCAAATGTCTTATCTTCATCACAAAATTTTAGAGGATTATCAGAGTAGAACTCTTTGCATAATTGCTCTTATTGTTCAGTAATTTGCTCTTTAATAGATAACTCAGGTACTGTGATTGTTAATGCTACCTCTCGTTGTGCAGGCATTACCTTCTCACCACACTGGCTGCATGTAAACTCAATTTTCTGATGAGTGTGAGCATTGCTAAATTTTTCAATAGGAACTGAGTGGCCATTAATTGTGAATATTATCTGGTTTATGGTTTGTGCGCATGGAGAGTATAATCTCTGAAAATTATTTTCAATTATCATATCATGAGAGGGTTGATTAATAACCTATAGAACGGGTATAATGCATTGAACTCCTCCTAATTCTATCGATAACTCTTCTATAGTTTCATTGTGGCTCATAATACTATTATCAGCTATCCTTACTTGTAAAGGATTTTTGACTCTTTTTCACATAAATTTTGAAAATAATGATCTCTTTTCAAAGCATACAAAACAACCACCATCTATATAAGCACATAATTCATATTTATTATATCTCTCTAAATATACTTTTATTGGGATATAGATACTATTAGAATTTGTATTGGTAGCTTCATAACATATCTCCTTAGTTGTTTTTGACTAACTCATCTTCATAGAGTGGTTCACTAACAGTTCTTATTTTGTACCCAACGACCTTTCTATCTAGACTCATACGTCAGTCTACACTGTGTCTTACGGATTAAGAACTTATTCTACTCATTTCACTGGTCATGCTAATTGTATCATTTTTTTTGAACTCTTCTTTAGCTGATGAAGATCCTTCTCTCTATTCCGATCTTGTACCTATACTTCTTAATAATTGGAGTTTAATGGTAATTTTTCCATTCTCATCAATTTTTATTATATTTTTCTTATTGATCTTAGTAGGGTTGGCAAAGTTAAAGATCCATGACCTGTTAATCTTTATCTCTTGAAGATTGGATTTAATCCTCTGGATCTTTTGCATAGGGGTAGAACTTTCAAAATTTTATGCCTCTATCATAGTCACCTTGATTTTCGGATCTATTGTTTTATCTAATTTGTAGATAATTTTCCAAAATATCCTCAATGGATATCCTCCCCTTTTCATATCCATCCCAATTGTTTTTTCTTAAGAGATAAGAAGTTTTTAGCAAATTCATCTTTTGGACTTACATAATATCCTGGCCGGCAATTGATTCCTACTAACCCATTACATAAATTGGTCTTTATCCCTGTGATAATTTGATTATTAAATTTGGTATGCTAATATCACAGAGTAAAGCATAAAGATCAATATCTTTGTTATAATACTGTATTGGTGTGATTTGAACTTGGACACTTCCAACATGAATATACCTATATTTTCTATCTTTATTATAATTAAGGATATTTTCCCAGTTAATGAGATTAACTTTTCCCACATCATACTCACAGTCTTTGATCTCTAGATCCTCTTCCATCATCTCGCACACATATTTGCTTTTTAACTGAAAGATGAATTTTTTATAAATCATGTCTTTCTGGATTATGGGAATGACCCAATCACTTTTGACTTCTTCGTGATGATTCTCTATAGCAAACTCTTCTCCTTGAAGATCACCAAGACTAATTGAGCCACTTTCCATCATATGACTTGTTTCTTCGTAATCACTTTCTTCATATTCATTATCCAATATAATTTTAATTATTCCTTTGTTGTTACTTAGGGCTAAATCTAATGCCTTATCTTTACTAAGTTCACCATAATCTAAGCTACCAAGGTTTCAATAAACTTGTTATTCTTCCTAATTTTACATTTATTAGCATGATGTCCTACTTCTCTATATGCCCAACATTTGCAGTTGTTTTTCCCTACAGGACAATAAGCTGTTTCCAAAAAAATCTACATTTTTTAGGACTTGGTTTGTTATATTTGTCTCCCTTTTGCTTGTTAAAACTCTTTTTCTTATAAAATTTTCTTTTTCTTATCCTTTCAGATTCCTTTCCCCATTGGGGAGGCAAATCCCAGCAAGTTAAGAATTATTTCCTAATTTTCTTTTACTTTTGGAGATCAAGATATTGATTATTGATCCATTTTCATAAATAAGAGATTCTTGACCCAAGGGTGTCAATGACATCTGCTCTTTCAAGCCATATAATATCTTTTTCATTAATTATGGAATTTATCGAATATGGCAACTTGTCATAAAACATACGAAGATCAGCTTTATTTTGCCCAATTTTGAAATAATACTTACTAACACTAATTAGTTAATTTTTAGTATTTGGAATATTAGCATTTTGACTAGTATTTGAAGTAGCGTTTAACGTTTCAAATAGCGTTTTTGAAAAGCTAATAGTATTAACGTTTGACATTTAAAGGTAGCGTTTCATATTTTTTACCCAAAAAATATCCTTTAAAAATGTTATCTTTGGAAATTATCTATGTCCTTTTATGTCAATTTAGATTAATCAGATTTAGATTAATCAGCTAGCATTACAGCTAAATTTATCGAACTCATTAGTTTCAACCGCTCATCTAAGCAGCTATCCACTAGCAGCTAAATTAGAAACACTATCCGCTACTTGCACCGCTATTCGCTACCTAAACAGCTAATTTTGCCGAACAGGGCCTAAATTCAACAATATAATTTTCATGTATCTCATATCCCATAATTTTATATTATTAATCTTTCTTTGTCATCCTCTTGTTTTTTCTTCTAAATCAAGTTTAGCTCCGATGAATTCGATTTCGATTTTCTTACATAGATTTTTGAACATTGCAGTTGGTGTCTCCATCATTCTTAACGTATTTTTACCATCTTTATTTAATAAATTATACGAGTTGGCTATAGTGCCAGAAAAACTATATTTGATGTAATTTAGAAAATTTGCAGCAGTCCATGTAATATTTAGGTTTTGAGACACTATTCATGTCTCTTTTCCAATGCTCAAATATTTTTTTTTCTATTACAAGCTCCAGTTATGTTTAAAATATATCCTGTTTTATTTAAGATATATCCTATTTGACCGATGGGAGTAAGACTAACTTCTTCAAAGGTTGTTGTTTTCCTTGGAATTAACCCAAAAGAAAAGTTGGTTGTCCGTCCTGCTGGAACGTACCTAGTTCTTATAAAATGAGTATTTCTTCTAGAAGGTTCACCAAATTCTTCGGGTTTAGGAACAATATTGTTAACCAGATTGGTCTCTATTTCATCTAAATCGAGTTCTTCTCCAATTTCATTAATCTCACCTTCAACAGCCATTTTACCATATTTTTTATCTAATTTTCTGCTAACTTCTTTTGAAAGTAACACATTCAGATCTTCTAGCTTAATAAGATTCATCTGCTGATACATTTCTTTTTCTAATTGGATATTATTATTCTCTTCATTATCATCAGATAATACGTCATATCTATTATTAATGGCGCTCATAATGGATTGTGTTCCTTCTCAAACATGTTTTGTAATTCTTCAAGAGTATACTGCTTATACTCCATTCTCTTCTTCTTTTTCTGCTTTCTCAGCTTATTTTTTTCCTGATTTTTTACCTACTTCTTTTTGGATTTTTATATTATGCAAAAGAAATGGATTTTTATTTTTGGGTTTTTGAAAAGAATACTTATGTTGAAGTGGAGTACTAATACTGGACGTAGCCTTTCCGCTATATCTAACTTCGTTAGCTAGAGAGAGGTGAATTGCAGATAATTACTTTTTAAGCTCCTTAATTTCAGTCTTAGCTTTAGCTAATTCTGCTTTTAATTCTAAAACTATATCAGTGATATGGTTTAATTGAGGTACTACTGAAGAGATTCCTTCTGGTGAGTGAATAATGTGTGAATAACTCGGACCAGGGCAGGCAGGTGATGATTCAAGTATTAATCACAGTTAATTAACTTAATTATTCATTAATTAACTTAACTATTTTTGGTCGTGTGGCTCTGATACCGGATGAAAGAGGGTCGAAAATACTACTTAATGAGAGAAATGGTACATGCACAAAATTAAAATTTTCGGAAGTAAGTTTTTAAGGATTAGGGTTAAAATACATATTTTAAAAGTTTAGGGGCTTAAGAAAAATGGAGGGTACCTAAAAATTCGATCAGCAAATGTTTAGGTACAAATATATTCACTCCAAAACCTTAGGGTATGAACAAATTAATGTCACATACATCGAGGTATCTTAAGATTAACTTTCTACACAGAGACCAAAAGGATGCCAAAAAAGGGGAGAGGAAAAATACCAACGTTTATTTCTTTGCAATGGATTGACAACCGGCGCAGACTGAAGCAATGAAATTGTCACACAACCAACACAATTTTGTAAAGGCCAAAGAGCACTGTAGTACATATAGGGTCAAAGTATCAAAAATGTTGATATATTCAAAAATCTTTCTTTTGTATGATATATGCCGTAATGGAATGATCATTCTTGGCATTAATTAATATCTTCCCCATATACGCAAGTTTGCTATATAATCAAATTAGACACCTTGGAATTAAAAAAATTAATGATAATTTTGGAGCATCGGCTAATTCCAAAATATGTTAGTACGTGCATTAGCATACATTCACTCAATTCAATGAAGTTTTAGGCTTTTTTTTTAATTGGCTGAAAATCCCTGTTGAAAACTTTGTCAAATCAAGAACATTAACTTGAGTGTTATGATAACTTAAATTGTGTAAGTGCTCTTATCAACATTTAAGTTTCGATATCCGATCACACCACATACTCCAAAGTTGTAAGCGTGGCCAACTCTCGAGCGTGCATTTGTAGAAAGCAAATTTTCTTTGACCAACCAAGACTTGTCGTGTAAAAAATTAAATACTTTTATTTCGGTTAGTTACAATACGCCACATGTCAAATTAATTACGATGTTCCATTAAATTAAATGTTGTGACCAATGAAAAGGCGCCACGTGTCACAGATGATGAAGAAAGTAAATGATTATTTCTTTTTAATAGAGATAATAGGAGGAAAAAAATCTAACTTCGATTTCTTTATAAAAAAGGGGCTGCCCCTCTGATTGAAAGGGCCTGCATTTAGAAGAACTCACAAGAGCTCAAGAATATTCTTTAGGAGAAGACAGCAAGCATTCTAAATATATTTTGTCTACTCTCGGATATCAAACTCATATGTTGATTGAAATTAAGTCTCTTAAGCCTTCTCTCAATATCAAATTCATTGGATTGTTCATGGAAATTGAATCAGAAGATTTATTACACTTATTCTTGTAACAATTATACAGAGATTATATACATTCTTTGATATAAATATAAAAATTGAATTTGTTTATTCAATTTCTTGCCTAATTTATTTTAGGCTTGAAATTTGTGCTTATAATGTTGTTGTTATTAAATAAATCAAGCTACCTGTATGCATTAAATTGAGTAAGTTGTATGCTGATCACAATTTGAAGTATTTCTAAGTAGGCTATTTGGGAGCCATTCTCCCTACTGTGAATGCTTTGTAATTTTGGAAATGGAATGAAATATAATTTAACCTCGCTCTAAAAAAATCTATATTTTGAATTTTAGGTGCATGATTGATTAGTTTGGAGTTTGGAAATGAAGCACTTTAATATGGGACATGTCCTTTTCAAGTTATAGTAAGTACTTATCATTAGCATTTGACATATTTCATCATAATTCAGTATAATTCAATACAATTAGTATAATCAGCACTGGTAAAAAGTATTTGATGGATTAGATTGTAACTAAAACCAAATTACCTAAATTTGTTTATCAATATGTAGACTTATTTTACTAATAATGTAAATAGTTGTTGTTGAATTGTAAACTTCATCGAATGTTGAAAAAATAATTGCATTACATAACTAAATAAAATGTTTTACATTTCAGTTTTAGTATAAAATATGAATATTGTTGTAATTGTAAAATTCATATTATTTTGGAGAAATGTTATCTTATTAAACAACAAAATTTGTCATTAATTTTCTAGATTAGAAAAGTATTTTAAGACTGTAATTGAAATTGACACATAAGTTTTGAAAAATATATTTCTAATAAAAAACTAACTATTTTACTAACAACTTCCAACTCCAATTTAACGTAACTAAGTACCTTATCTTTATTTTTTTGCCTTATGTTCCTCTCCTTCTAACAACCCACAATAAATCACTATTATTATACTACTTAATATATACCAGGTGTAACACCCATTAATATGTATGGCTAACACCCATTAAATGAATATTTCCAATCAAAAATTAATTACTTTTTGATGAGACCAGACAGGGAGTAAATGACTAGTTGGAGCGTTGGAGACATACACTGAAATCTAGAGATTTTAGAGTAAGTAGATAAAAAACGAAATACCTTCGTTGCTGTTTCAGTGGAAGGGCAGATGCGGGGGGAGAAGTCACCTTGGATGGGAGGTCGATACCAAAGGTCGATAAGTTTAAGTATCTAGGCTCGATCATTCAGCAGAATAGGGATATTGAAGAAGATATTAACCAGCGAATAAAAGTGGGTTGGCAAAAATGGAAGTATACCTTAGATGTGCTGCATGATAAGAGGGTGCCTCGAGGATTGAAAGGCAAAGTCTATCATATGGTAGTTAGACCGGCTGTACAATATGGATCGGAACGTTGGCCTCTAAAAAATACGCAGGTTCAAAGGCTGATGGTAGCAGAGATGAGGATGATTAGGTAGATGTGTGGTTATACGAGAATAGACAGAATTAGGAATGGAGTAATCAAAGACTTAGTTAAAGTGGCTCCCATCGAAGATAAGATGAGAGAAACAAGACTCCGATGGTTTAGCCATGTGAAAAGAAGGAGCCGGGACTCTCCAATGAGGAGAGGTGAGAGGCTTAACATCCCCGAAGACAAAAGAGGGAGGGAACAGCCAAAGAAGAGTTTGGACGAGGTGATCAAAGAGGACTTGAAAGTTGTAGGATTGATAGAGGACTTGGCTTAAGGTAGGTAACTTTGGCGAGATAGGATTAAGATCTTAGATCGCAGAGAGTTGACCTTGTAATTGTCTTTCGGAAGCAGTAGCATACTTCTGGTAGTGGTTTTTTCGTATGTTCATGTTTGTACATAGGTAGTATTTTTATCCGGGAAGAGATATCGTTTGCTTACCTTTGGTTGTTAAGGTATATTACCGTCCTCTGATATATTATTCTTATGTTACATAGCTACGGTAACCTGATTTATTAATATATCTTAAGTCATTTCTTGCTATGTGTCCGTATTTTTTTTCCATTAAATGTTTTCACAAAATCATTCTTCTATAAAATATTTTCACAAAATCTTGTTTTTTGTGGATCTCTTGCAATCAGCCTCTCTACTGGTAGGAATACTGGTAGAGGTAAGATTGCCAACATCTGGATCCCCCAGACCTCGCGAAAGCGCGATGCATACTAGGAAGTGGTGTTGTTGTTGTTGCTAAAATGTACCCAATGCTAATTCCAAATTTATAATGTCGAATTGTTATTTTCTAACAACCACCCCCATGTGTATTCTTGGTAGTTCTAATTATTATAATTATTTTTAAAACTATACTAATGATGCAATCCATTATAATAATAAATGGAATTTTTGTGTTAATTCAAATGCGACTTTAAACAATACAAACATTTGAAAATTATTCGTATGTTATAGATATCAATTAAAAAAAATCATTCATAAATTAATTTAAAACAATACACACACACACACACACACACACACACACACACACACACACACATATATATATACATATACATACACATATACGCGCGCGCGCGCACACACACACACACACACACACATATGTATGTATATAATTGAATGGAATATGTATATATTCTATCACAAGATAAATAAGTATGCATTGACATTGACTTATGTTGGGTGTATACACATTTAAACAACTTTACAAATACATTTATCACCTCCATCTATCTTAGTCCAAGGGATGTTGCTGATAGAGGTCGATGGATCTTCTGAAAATCTGTGATTATAATGTATGCTCTGGTTATCATGTAGCTCGATCTTGCTCTATTCCTTCTCCTCCCCTATCCATTCCAATATCTGGGAGGAGATATGGCTGTTAAGGGTGCATCCTTGCATCAAGAGCTGGTGTTTCTGCTTTAATGTTCTACCCACTAAGGCTAGCCTTGAACAGAGGAAATGTGCGAAAAGAGTTGCCTGTGATATTTGGGGGATTGCGTTGGAGACTACAAAACATGTATTTTGGATTATCCTTGGGTGGCCGGTGGTATAGGATGAGTTAGGTGTGGGGGGCTTCAGGATGGTCGGGTTTCTTCAAGTTCCGACTAGTTCTTGGATTTGATAAACTTTTAAGGGATGTGAAGATGGGAAGTTATGTGCTTACAGCTTATAGAGTATATAGTGGGTACACGACAACTTTGTTTTCTACAATAGAAGCCTAGAGGTGAGCTTTGTGGCTGAAAGAGAGGTGGGGCAAGGCTATGTTAAGTTTTTGTCAACCTTGGAGATGGGAGGGTCGAGGCTGAGTACTTGGAGTTAGAAGCAAGGTGGAGAACACTATTAAGATTAATTACCATGTAGTGGTCAATAGGGAGTTAAGAAGAGTAGGTTTGGGTTTGGATTTGGGCTGCAATACGAGCAGGGATGATGGAAAGGTGGACTGGGTAGCTAGCAAGTCTATGAATGTGGGACAGTCCTTTGAGGCAGCCAAAGTTATGGCCATTCTGCTGGGATCAGAATAGTTAATTTTTTTAAAAATAAAGATTAATCAGCACGATTGTGCAACATATGGTTTAAAATACTATATTAAGTTTTATAAAAGCCATATATCATCATATATTTATATATACTTTTTGGTTATATGGGTGTTGGGAAAAATTGAGAGTTTAAATAAAAGTGCCGCAAGCGTACAGTTCTCGCTGTAGTACTTGAGGGTCGTCTCCTCAGGGGCGATGGAAAAGATTTAGGTCACTTAAAAAGGGTGTACTGACTAATTAACTTTGTTAAACCAATGGAAATCATTCAAGAGAACTAAATTCCTAGGTCAACTAAGTATTTAACCCTAAGCATTCACCATCCTACAACTAAACACAACTATCAAAAATGAAGCATTAACCATAACCAACTAAGCATAGACAACTATCAAAAACAATCAACCTCATTAACATAAATCATTCAATCTCAATCAAGCTACCAAAATCATTCAGCCAACATCATCAAACCACCAAATTCACTCACCGACATCATTGAGTAACACTAGCATAAATCAAACCCAAAATTTAGCCCATTTGCAAGATACTAATTCAAATCAAAGAAACCTTGAAACAAACAATCTCAGATTACTAAAACTGAAATTAAAAAGGAACATGCTTAAACTTGCTTAAACTTGAGTGTGATCACAGAACCCCATTCGAACAACGCAAATAAGTAGGATTACTCAACAGGTTACTCAAACCATCAGAGAATTTATACCTCAGCAGAAGTAACAGGGCACCCGACACTGCCTTCAGCCGTGTGAACACCTCTGCCTCTAGCAAGCTCGAATCAGGGGGAAAGGGGAATCAACTAAATCTACTCAGCCTCAAGCCTCCTCGCTTTGCAGCTCAGCCATCCAACAATGGTGGTATCGCCATTAATAACAAAACAAAACAGAGCAGGGAAGGGGGGAAATTGACTAAAATTCAACAAAAATCACATCCAATTCCTGCAAAATCGAACTAAGATTGGGAACTACTACCAGCAAACTCAAAATTGCAGTGCTTTTACATGAAATTCGAACCCAAAAACTGATCTAAAACTAAACCCTAATTCGAAATTAACCCTGAAATTTGAATAGCGGGAATGAAAACGAAACTAAACCTAGATGTAAAACCGAAATTAAGCCTACTGTAACCCTAAAATTACCTACTTCCCTCAATGGCGTCTACAAGCTTGATAAATACACGAACCTCTTGATTCTTCACCGTTCAATTTGTGGGTATCTGGACGGTGGAGATGAAGGACAACGTAGGAGGTGTCGTGGCGATGGCAGCGTGAATAACAGGCTGGAAGTTCGAAGAGAGAGACCGGGTAGAGAGAGAGGTGGAGCGAGGATGGGGACGATGAGGGCGAAGCAGAAGAACTCGGGATTTCTGGGTTCTGGGCTTCGGGGGTTAGGGAAAGAAGAGGGACGCGAACAGAGAGAGAGTGAAGGGGAGGGGTTTTAAGTGAACCGGGACAGGGTAATTGGACCGGTCCGGTTTTTTAACTGGGCCGGTTCAATTTTTATCATTTTGGGCTAATTTTTCAACTCTTGGGTGGGTTCAAATCCGTTTAGGCCGGTTCTTCAATTCCTGAAATTTTTCACCATTTTCCTTGCATTTTTGGCCATTTTTTCGAAATTATTCAAAGTCTGTAAAATAAAATAAAATCAATTAAAAACGTTACAAATGCGATTAAAACGAGCATAAACTAGGTGTAAAAATACCCTAAAAACAACTTATTTTTGGCACGAACAAATACCCCCACACTAAGATTTTGCTCGTCCTCGAGTAAAATAAACTATAGAACTAAAAGAGAATGAAAAATAAGAGAAGAAAATCCTAACTCACTGTCGTAGGAATCACGGTTGTATTTAGCGTATGCAACAAGCCCTTTAAACCTCTCGGTCTCCCAAGTGGACGAGTGGGGTCTCGTGAGGGTTTCCAAGTGAAATACCCACAAAAATTATTTCAAAAATAAAGAAAAATCTTTTTGATTTTTATCAAAACTGATATGCACAAAATTTGGGAAACATATTCACACATTCTAATCAGCTAAATCACCCATGTACCCAATTATTGACCTGTACATGCATAAAATGTATTTCAAAGCCCTCTACCTCCTAAATGATATCAGAGCACTAATATTTCACCCCATAGAACATCAAGATGTTGAATCCATCCCGGTGCTCGTGTGCAAGTGTATCATCATCCCAGGGCTTAGATTTACCAGAATTAGACTCAATCCCACTTGGTTGACATAACTATATTATTATCATACTGGCTTTGGAAGCAAGCTTTCCCAATAGTAATATTGCCTCAAAGGGTAACACCTAGTAGCACGTGCCTCAAAGGGTAACGCCCAGTAGTGCATGCCTCAAAGGGATACTTGTCATTCCATATATTATTTCATCTCTTTTTTCTTTCTTTTCAAAGTATTTTTCAAAGTAATCGTGTCACAAGCTAGTGGGAGAATCATTCATGAAAACCTAAGACCTTAAGATAATGATGAAGGGATAAATAAGGACTGGATCACACAACCTATAATGAACAACTGAAGTTAGAATCAGGGCTTAAAATATCACATTTGAAGTTGGAGACTTATCATGCACATCCTATTTATATACAAGCTAATAAATAAAGCACAGGAGATTCAAGCTAATCAGAAATAGTACAAACATTCCCAAAAACAAAATCAAAAATCTTCAAAAATTTTCAAATTTCAAAAGTGGACACCTCACCCCCACATCAAAACTTCACAATGTCCTCATTGTGGGAACTAAGGTGCTGAAAAGCAAGCACATCAGCTATACAACCATAAAACCACACTAAACTACAAATATATACAAATTAGGACACCACAAAAATCAAAAACAAAACCAAAAACAAAACAAAACCACACACACATATTTACAAAAGCCAAGAAAAACGAAACCACAAAAGAAAGCCAAAATCGAAACTAAAACCAAAGCAAACACACATATTCACAAAAACTAAAACAAAAATCGAGGATCTACTTAATCCCAAACTAACACAAAAGAAACTTAAAATAGGACAAAAGACAAAAGAAAAGAAAGCAAAATGGAAGACCAAAACAAGGTCACTGAAACATCAAAAAGAGAACAAAAGGAAACTATTCAAACAAAAACCAAAACTTGCTAAACTAGACGAAACACAAAACCAAGGAAACAAAATACAAAATCAAAGAAACCAAACAA
Source organism: Carnegiea gigantea (assembly GCA_029747015.1). NCBI lineage: Eukaryota > Viridiplantae > Streptophyta > Magnoliopsida > Caryophyllales > Cactaceae > Carnegiea > Carnegiea gigantea. The sequence continues at coordinate 56,340 of JAKOGI010000292.1, forward strand.
AGAAACTAAACATACACAAGAACAATCCTAGATATTCACAACTACTCACAATCCTAGATATCAACAACTAACAAATATTTACAAAATCATAACACAACCAAGGGTGATCATAGCCCGCACGGCTCAACATTTCCCAAATTGCTCCTCAAGATTGATCACCCGTATATTCACAGTCCTAATTATCTATAATTAATTACAAAAAAGAAAGAAAAGAAAGGAAAAAGAGAAGAAGATTGGAACGATCATACCAGATTGGATGCAGATTGTACCCAAACTACGAGACTTATGTAGCATCAGCCACTCCATATTAAGCTGAAAAGTGCTATTTAAATCAAAACTTGTTAGAGCACGTAACAACTTATCAAACAAAGAAGCCCAACTCTCAATAATATAGCAACAATGAAAAGCAGTGAGTTGGAACTAGATAGAGTACATCCTCATAGCCAATAAAGCATAGGTAAGGGCCTGTTTCAACTTATCAAACAGTTGGGCCCAATGAGGAAGGAAATGGACATACTCAGAATGAGCTAGTATGGAGGTCATTGGTCTAGAAACTATATCAGCATCAACGTGCAATCTAGGCAACATAGGGGGTGCACAATGCACAAGTCTGTTAAGTCCAATATGCACAAGAGTCTGGTCAGAAGCAAAATTCTTAGTGGCAATGATCTCAGACTTGACAAATTCAGACTCGCAATATTCAAAAAGGAAGTCAGTTTGGATGGGATCAACAGAAAATGATTCATATTCACAGAAATCCTCATTCAAACTCGTATCGACATCAAACCCACAAAAAGATTCATATTCTATATGCAGAATATTATCATCTAATTTAAATAGAAGGTCAGGAATGATGGAATCAAAAGAGAATGTTTCATATTCAACATGAAAACCTAAATCAAGACCTTCAGTAACATCAAACCCGCATGAAAAAGATTCATATTCCGCATAAAGAATATCATCATCAAAGTCCAAAATAGTGGGCTCACTTCTTCTTCACACGACTCCTGTGAAATATCTTTAGAATTATCTAAATCATGAGGCTCAACTTCAGGTGTGATGCTTATATCTAACTCACTAACAGTATCAGATTGTTCACCAACTTCCAGTTCACGACAGTCATTTAGAGTGGTGGGTAGGCCCACATAAACTAAGATATCTTCAGTGACATCTTTGAGTGAGCTAGTGCAGGGTGCAAGGTCTGTTGATAGAAATGTAGAAAGGTCACTCTCTTGATCTAGATTAGGCAAACACATCTTTTCATTCAAATCAGGCCTAATAGAATAAGAGGGCTCAAAATCATCATAGAGACTAATGTCAAGTTTAGGAGATCCTAAACTAGAATCAATCTCACTAGAAGTCTCCCTATTTTTGTCAAAACATTGAGAATATTCAGCAATTCTGACTTTTATAGTCTCCATCATTTGTTTAGTCATATCGTTAATCTTCTTTTCAAAACTTGCACATGTAACATCAATATACTCACGATAGGGACAAGTATAAGTATTATGATCAGGAGATTCACAATAGTCGCGCAACACAGGAGGCATATAAGAGTTATATGAGTCATAGGAATTCATAAAGTGATCTGAAGGGTAAGAATCAGCATAAAAATCATACTCTCCATGAGTCGGGTATATAAAAGTCTCATTAGCTTGTTCAAACGCGTAGGTTTCCTAAGCTAATTTTTCAAAGAAATCCCAAACTTCATTTTGAGTTTTAGATAATAATTCTATTAAACCTCCAGGAAAAAGTGATTCAATATAACTCCTTGACTCAACATTTAGACCCTCAATAATGACCTCACAAATTTCCATTTTTGAAAATTATGATTCAGTTGAGCACGATAATCATTAAGCCTTGAAAAATAATTCCAAAAAGATTCGTGCTCATATTGCGGGAAATTGAAAACCAGCATTTTGAAATTTTTAAAGTTTTTCAAGTTTTTCAATTTTTAGGGGTTTTCAATTTTTCAATTTTTTTGGGTTTTTTTTTGGCATTTCAAAATTTTTTTGGATTTTTGAATTTTTTGAAGAAACAATTAAAGTAAGTGACGATTGATACCAAAATAAAGAAATCAACTAAAACAAATCACAACAACTAAGTAACTACTAATGAAATCACTAAAACACAGTACGAAAAGAGTAATATACGAAAACAAAAAGATGACCTAATCTCTTTCCGTCGTCCCCGGCAACGGCGCCAAAAACTTGTTGGGAAAAATTGAGAGTTTAAATAAAAGTGCCGCAAGCATACAGGTCTCGCTGCAGTACTTGAGGGTCGTCTCCTCAGGGACGATAGAAAAGACTTAGGTCACTTAAAAAGGGTGTACTAACTAATTAACTTTGTTAAACCAATGGAAATCATTCAAGAGAACTAAATTCCTAGGTCAACTAAGTATTTAACCCTAAGCATTCACCATCCTACAACTAAACACAACTATCAAAAATGAAGCATTAACCATAACCAACTAAGCATAGACAGCTATCAAAAACAATCAACCTCATTAACATAAATCATCCAATCTCAATCAAGCTACCAAAATCATTCAGCCAACATCATCAAACCACCAAATTCACTCACCAACATCATTTAGTAACACTAGCATAAATCAAACCCAAAATTTAGCCCATTTGCAAGATACTAATTCAAATCAAAGAAACCTTGAAACAAACAATCTCAGATTACTAAAACTGAAATTAAAAACGAACATGCTTAAACTTGTTTAAACTTGAGTGTGATCACAGAACCCCATTCGAACAACGCAAATAAGTAGGATTACTCAGCAGATTACTCAAACCATCAGAGAATTTATACCTCAGCAGAAGTAACAGGGCACCTGACACTGCCTTCAGCCGTGTGAACACCTCTGCCTCTAGCAAGCTCGAATCAGGGGGAAAGGGGAATCAACTAAATCTACTCAGCCTCAAGCCTCCTCGCTTTGCAGCTCAGCCATCCAACAATGGTGGTATCGCCATTAATAACGAAACAAAACAGAGCAGGGAAGGGGGGAAATCGACTGAAATTCAACAAAAATCACATCCAATTCTCGCAAAATCGAACTAAGATTGGAACTACTACTAGCAAACTCAAAATTGCAGTGCTTTTACATGAAATTCGAACCCAAAAACTGATCTAAAACTAAACCCTAATTCGAAATTAACCCTGAAATTTGAATAACGGGAGCGAAAACGAAACTAAACCTAGACCTAAAACCGAAATTAAACCTACTCTAACCCTAAAATTACCTACTTCCCTTAATGGCGTCTGCAAGCTTGATAAATACACGAACCTCTTGATTCTTCACCGTTCGATTTGTGGGTATCTGGATGGTAGAGATGAAGGACAATATAGGAGGTGTCGTGGCGATGGCAGCATGAATAACGGGTTGGAAGTTCGAAGAGGGAGACCGGGTAGAGAGAGAGGTGGAGCGAAGATGGGGACGATGAGGGCGAAGCAGAAGAACTCGGGATTTCTGGGTTCTGGGCTTCAGGGGTTAGGGAAAGAAGAGGGATGCGAAGAGAGAGAGAGTGAAGGGGAGGGGTTTTAAGTGAACCAGGACAGGGTAATTGGACCGGTCCGGTTTTTTTAACTGGACCGGTTCAACTTTTATCATTTTGGGCTAATTTTTCAACTTTTGGGCGGGTTCAAATCCGTTTAGGCCGGTTCTTCAATTCCCGAAATTTTTCACCATTTTCCTTGCATTTTTGGCCATTTTTTTGAAATTATTCAAAATCTGTAAAATAAAATAAAATCAATTAAAAACGTTACAAATACGATTAAAACGAGCAGAAACTAGGTGTAAAAGTACCCTAAAAATAACTTATTTTTGGTACGAACAATAGGTGTGCTTTCAAGATGTGTTAGATGAGGTGTGCATTCATGTTCGGCTAACAAATTATTGTTATACTACATTAATACTATATGTGTAGCTCTTTTAGATACGAAAAGCTTGCCTTTAGGATAAAATTTATCAATAATTTGATTAGAGATTGAATGGGTACAAATTGAAAGACTTGCTTGACATCTCCAAGGAGTAATTAAATCAATGATTTACTTTTGCATTAATTTAATAAAAAATGAATATATGGCGCATTAGTGTTCCATTACATCGGGCATCATAAGAGGCTATGAAAGGCTATGGTTGGGATCATCTCGAAGAATCAGTTAATTTGGTCGCAATCTAACATTGAAGGGTGGGAAGAAGGCTAAACATGAACAGATGAGAATGTTACTTTACTAGCAATGGAGGTTAGTTGGAATTGGCATGCATGGGAAATTTAGGTTGCAAAGCCATGGCGGTGAAATTGGGTGTGCAAATGCCAAAGAAGTTGTTTTCAAAGATTAATAATAGACTGGATAGAGATCCAAGCACTGAGTCATCTAGATTCATTCAAGCGCTAAGGGTCATGCTCTTATTAATTATTGACAGCATTAGAGTCTTAATCATGTATGTATTTATAATTTACAGGTATATAAAAAGGGTAAAAAATAGATTCGTTCATAAAATTGTTAGACATAGGGGGTGTTTGGTAACAACATCTATTTGGGAAAAAGTAGCTGTTTGGAAGCATTTTTGCTATTTAAACTAAGTCAAACAACCAAAGGATGTTTGGTAATGGGTTGTTTGCAATAGCTGCTTTGTTCCAAAAAACTCTTTTGAAAAAGCTATTCCTATTAGCCTTTTGAGAAATTTTTTTTTATAGAAATGACATAATTATCTATAAATTTGAAAAAATTACACACATCTCATTAGATGACACTTCTTTAATGGTGCAAGATTTAATAAATGAACAAAATGAACACCCCTTTTTCCTCTGAAAAAATAAAGGAAAAAAACTATCCGTGATAATCATTTGGAACGTTGTTCATATGAGAGTTCAATTTTTTAATTAAATAATGATTTTGTTAAGAAGCCATTCACCTTTGAATGAGCTCATGCAATATTAGACATCAAGTGTATAACACATAATTATTGAAAGAGCTGGTGCAATTTATGGGCTTAAAATTCTTAATTGTTCATTAACTTTATTTTTATTTCCAAAATTATTGGCATTTTCTCTTGAACAGTTGGAATAAGTTTTTATATTTAAAAAACTCAATCTTTTAAAGCACAAAAACAAAATATTATTTTTTGAGAGAGAATAAAGAAAACAAAAAAAAGGAGATGATACAATAATGCAAACTACTATGTCCACATCATACGGTGTACAAGAAATCTCATCAATTTTTAATTATGGCAATTACCATGAGTTTTTAAATTGCACATTTTTTTTTGTTTTTACTATTATAAAAATTATATATACAAATTACAATCAATAATCTAACAACCATATGTAAAATTTTGGAGGTTTTTTGAATTAAAAATTCATTGACTTTTCAGTATAATTCAATGATTTTTTAAGTCAACTAAATAAAGCATACAAATTATTATGTATATATTTTTTAAAAATAAGTATCATATGTACATGCACCAATGGAGAATAATCTTACTCATGGAATATGAACAAATGAATTTAAAAGAATAGGATGAGGATTGCTTGAACATTTCTTGTCCTAAAATCAAAAGAAATTTTGTATCTTTGGGTGACAATTCACACAAGTAGTATTATCTTGTGTGCATAAGATTCATAATTGTCATCATCTCATGTGCAATATTTAATATCCCTTATTTATACTCATGTTCAAAGAAAATGTAACAAATCAAAAAGGCAATCTCTATTTATTATTATTTGGCATTATTAATATCAATAATAATGATATGAGATAAACGGATAAATATTTTATCACAATTATTTATTAAGCATGTATTTTTAGAAAAGGAAACAACAATAATATTGGAGTTGAAATCTTTCAAAATGAACACTTTAAAAAATATAAAGGCAAAATAATAATAATGGAAAAATCTTTTGTTTGTTTCCGACAGGCTAGGATTTTTGGTTACGAATTAGTGCTGAAGATGTGAGAGTTTGTCATATGTCAAATGTTAGGCATGAATTGTTTTATTTTAATGTGTGCGCACACGCACACACACACATATACATATACATATACATATACATACACATACACACACACACATACACACACACACATATATATACACATATACATCATATGTATGTATGTATACATGTGCATATGCATATACATGTACATATACGCCTATACATATAATCATGTAACACACACACACACACACACACACACACACACACAGAGGGTGCTCAAGTAGGATAAGATGCTCTGTGGGATATGTAGATTAAGTGCATGGAGGCACTATATGCCTCTCTCCCAGAATTGATCACCAAATATAGCACTGATGATCAGTGGAACTAAAACTGTTGGTCATTAATTAAGATTATAAACAAAAATGTATATTATGATTTTTAGTGCAAATAGAGCTGAAATGCATCATAAGTAAAGCTCACCTTAGTATAATTGTGGATATGGTTCATGATCAACGAACGTATTTATAATAGTCATCATAGATAGATCAATTGCTCATTAAATATAATTGTGATGATCACTAAATTGGTTCTAATCATCACTAACTATGATCTTGGATAAAAACATATATAATGATTTTTCATGAAAATAAAGGTGAAATCACAAGAAATAAAGCTTACCTATCTAAAATTGAGTGTATAGTTTATGATTAACAAATACATTTATAATGGTAACCATGGATGAATCAATGTATCACCAATTGTAGTTCTGATTATCACTATTTGGATATATTGATCACTAATTAATATCGTAAAGAAAAACATATAATGCAATTTTGATGAAAATAAAGCTAAACTTACAGTAAGTAAACCTCACCCAACTTGCAACTAAGTGTATAGTTTATGATCTGCAAACATTTATAATGAATAACCATCACAATCACTATATGAATGTAACACTTACCCACAAACATATTTATAATGGTTCCTATTGATAGATCCATTAATCATCAAATATAATTGTGATGATCACTAAAACGGAATATATTGATTGTTAGTTAAGATCATAAATAGAAACATATATGATGATTTTTCATGAAAATAAAGCTTAAATTGCAATAATATATCTCACATAACTACAATTAACAATATACTTGATGATCTATGAGCATGTTTACAATGGTTGCTATATAGATCAATTGATCAACAAATAGAACTCTAATGACCACTAAAATTGGACCTTTAATCACTAACTAATATCATAAATTAAAACGTGTATTGTGGTTTTTGATGAAAATAAAGTTGAAATTGTGACAAATAGAGCTTATCTAACTACAGCTCAATGTATAGTTTATGATCAATGCACATTTAAATGGTCGCCACAGATAATCACTAAAACTGGGTCTATTGATCACTAACTAATACCGTAAATAAAAACATATGTTATGGTTTTTGATGAAAATAAAGCAAAACTTGCAACAAATAGAAATCACCTAACTGAAATCGAGCATATGGTTTTTTTTTTTTAAACTAACAAACACATATATAATTATCAGCAATCATAACCATCACGATCACTATATATATGTAACATTCAACTCACACTCTGATGATATAAACACGATCACCAAACATAGCCCTCATAATCGATACAAGAAGATCTATTGACCACTAACTAAGATTATAAGCAAAAAACATATACAAGGTTTTTTAATAATCATAATAAAAAAAATCAATTAATCACCAAACATAAGTCTCATGACCATTGAAACTAGATCTATTGATCACTAAGTAAGAGTATAAGCAAAAGACATATATTGTGATTTTAATTAAAGCTCCAATTCCAACAACATATAGTTAACCTAAGTATATATAATTAGGGGTATAGTTCAAGATCTACGAACATACTTATAAACATCGATCACCTTAAATAGGTGTATCGATCATCAAACATAATTATGAAGATTGGAAAAACTAGGTCAATTGATCACTAACTAACATGATACTTAAAAATATGTACTATGATTTTTAATCAAAATAAAGCTCAGTTACCACAAATAAAGCTCACCTAACTACAATTGAAAATATAGGTCATGATCAATGATCATATTTATAATGGTTACCATAAATAGAGCAACTTACCAAACATAAGTTTGATTATCACTGTAGGAAGACCTATTGATCACAAACTTAGATTATAATTTAAAACACATATTATGATTGAGACAACATTTAAATGCAACAATCTTCATTTTCACAAAAATCTTAAGTTGAACAATAGTGGTCACACTTGTGGTAGAGGCAACCACAATGTGCTGTGTTAGACACTGAATCTCATTCTACTTCAATCCCCCCCCCCCAAACACAAACTTGGACCCTAGCATGACTCGACCCGCCTGAAGTTCATAGAAGGAGGGTTATGGCTGGACTTGTAGTTGTCCGCTGAACCTCTTGGCAATCCTTTGGCAGTGGTTGCGCTGTTTGTGGTGCCCCCATCCACTTGGGAAGCTGAGAGGTTCAAAGTGCTTGTTGCGTGTTCTAAATGCAATCGTGATTCATACGAAAGTGAGTTAGAATTTTCTTTTTTCTTATTTTTTGTTTTCTTTTTAGGTAATTAGTTTGTTTTACTCGAGGATAAGCAAAATCTAGGTGTGGGGGTATTTGTTCGCACAAAAAATATAATATGTTTACTATACCTTTATATCTAATTTGTGCTCGAAATAAATATAAAGTTAGAATTTTAATTTTATTTTATTTTGTTTTGTAGGTAATGTAATAATTTAGGAAACCAATGTGAAAATGGTGCGAAATGAAGAATTGGGTCCAACCCCTTGACCCATTTTCTCCTTTGGCCAGCAGAAAGAAAGAGGAGAAATAAAAAATCCATTTCCCCTATTTCTCCCTGACTTGCCACTGATCTTCCTCTATCTTGTTTTATTTTCTCTCTCCCTTCAAACACTTAAGCCCCCCCTTCACCTTCTTTATTCTTCATCAGCACTCCATGTCATCAGTAATATCATGCAACATCCACCATCACCACTATCTTCATCAACCAGCATCAACGCCATCGACACCAGTGTCCTCACCGTCTTTCATGCACCCACATCACTCAATCTCTCCCCCTCATGCTAGAGTAGCATCATCATTACCATCCACCACATCTCATATCGGACGACTAGAGGTAGAAGAGGAACTTACTTGGAAGGCAATAAAATCAACAGGAGGCAGCAATAGTTGGGGCAGCAAATTAGGGTTCTAGATAGATTTAATTTTAGTTTTAGCAATTTTAGGGTTTTCAAGATCAATTTTTAGGGTTTTATTTGAGGATTTAATTTTTGAATGCCTTCTTAGTTTTCGTTATTTCTCAAATTTCAAGTCTTCATTTCTTAGCTTGAAATTTTGTTTAATCGACTTCAATTTTGTTAATATTGAATAGAGCTTGTGATTATTGGTTGGAATTGCTTAACTTTCTGCTCGTTTTTGGTCTCTTCTCAATTACCCTTCCCTTATTCTTAGTTTTTAGATCTGAATTTTATAGCTTAATTTCATGATATCAATAAAAGGATTCTGCTAATTTCGAGCTGAGAGTTATGAATTTGGCTTTAAAAGTTCATGAATTTTGGGATGAATTTTGCTTGATGTTCAATTACTCTTGCCGTAGGACTTTTTCGTTGGTTCTGTTTTTTGCTTAGTGTTTTTTTTTTTGGTTTTTGTGGTGGCATTTTGCGATATTGATTCTTCTTCTCTATGCCTTGGTTCTCAATTCACGGTGCTGGGTTGTTGATGGCTGAAAATTAAAGACCCCCTTCCCTTGTTTTCTTGTTTAAGCTCTCTGTTTCATTCAAATCCCCTTTCCCTATTTTTAGTGTTGTTCTTCTCTGCTCAAATCGCTCTTTACTTGCTGATCTATTAGTGTGAGTCCTAGATTATTATTGTTCTGTTTTTGTATTTTTGGGTATTGCTATTGGATGTATGAAACAGAGATAGAAAGCTCCATCAATGAAGCTAGATTGAGCCCTTATAGTAGGGATACCCTACTCACATTCTTTATTTGTCCCTCAACTCTCTTCCTTTCACCTACTTCCACTTTGTTCTTGGAGACTTGTTTCTAGTGCTCATGCTTATTTCAGTTGAAGTTAGTCAAATTAATTACTTCCTTTTAGTTTGGGAATCCAGGTAGCCTTTTCTCTCCTTTTCATCTTTCAAACCTTTATTGTTTACTCCTTTCAATTTTGATTTACAGGATGATGAATCCTAATATTTAATTGATATTTCATTTTAGATATTTAAATAGAGGATGATGGTAATGTTAGACTTTTAGGTTGGTCTATTGTTTTTTAGTCATTTAATCCACTACTTTGTCATGTGAACAACTTATGGTTAGGCCATTGTTCGTACTACGAATTTTCAAGTCATGGTAGATATTTTATATAGTGTAGTTAGCTTTATTTGTGCTAAAATGGAGATTAGTTTTCTTTGATTTAATTTTAGTGACCTTTATTTCAAATAACACCCCTAAGGAGATGACCTGTAAGTAGTACAGCGATAAGGTGTGTGCTCACAACTATATTTTTACTTTGAAAATCATGTACATGTGTTCCTTTTCAAAGTGAAATAATGAGCCACAAGCTCATAGCTTATTGTTGTACTACTTGCGGGTTGTTTCCTTAAGGATGGGGTTGAAAACTAGGCCATAATTGTCCTAGTCTAACATGAGTTATTTACAAAACGTACTAAGTAAAGACTAGAAGATTTATGCCCAAATATAAATAAAAAATTAACTTGTAGGGAATAAATCTAACCATTCACATCATTTATCTAACCAAGGTCTTTTTAGCAATTACCATAGCCTATGCCTAATCATCAACAAACCTCTAACGAAACTAAACGTATATTAGAAATAGTAATAGAAGTGCATTGGCGGCAAGATCATGAAAAGGTAGAAGGAGAAAATGAACTACATTAGTGAACTCAATAAAATAACTCAAATTAGTGAAATCTCACCTAAGCTCTTGTAGAATTCCAACTTATTTAAGCAATAGAGTACATGAATTAAACATAGAGAGAATAGGAGGAACAAATAGGACATCCCTTCTTAGACACGAGCTCAGCCCTTCTTCAACCTCTATTGATGGGACCTTAGTCACACTCAAACCCAGAAAACATGAAGTAAAAGTCTAGAGGCAAACACAGACAACATGTCATCCAGAAATCAAAATCAAACCCAATCAAACATTAGTTCAAACTCAATGCCTTCTCAAAGCACAATAGTCAAACGAGCAGGAAGAAGAAGAAGAATAGAATGAAGACCAAGGATGGGGGAAAGCGGATTGAAGAGGAAGGCAACGAAACAGCATAATTATAGCTCTTGGCTTAGCCCCTGGTACAGACTACCTCTTTTAATAGAGGTAAAACTCTTTCCTCTCGCACCAATCCTGACCAAAACGGTGGACCACAGGACGAGAGACTAGGTACCATCATGAAATTGACAACAAATAAAAACTAGCGAGCGTTAGAATCTCAAAAGAAGCAGTAAAAGACGCAAAACAGAGAAGAAAATGCATGGTAAATTCAAACCAAAATAGCGGAGCAGGATGAACAAAAATGCAAAATTGAAGCAATATTCAAGCAAATTCAAGGTCAAAATACAAATTTCATTTAACAGCAACATAATCCAATCAGAAATTTGAAGGATTCAAAGCCAAATTAGATGAAATAAAATCAAATTTGAAATCGAAATGAAAGAGGGCAACTGAAAATAAACCCTAAAAATTACTCTAATCTATGCTATAAATTCTACCCTAAAAACCTTAGCTAGCCATCAATTCACCACAGCCGCTCTCTTTTTATAGCCTCTAAGTCAGTTTTACCTCTACTTTTAGCCGTTCGATTTGCCCTGAGTTGGATGGTGAAGATGAAACTGGGATGGTTTTGTGCTGGCGGGATGAGCTAGATGTTGGTGAGTGGCGTTTTCCAGTGGAGATGGTATGGGGTGAAGATGATGCCGGTGCTAGTACTTGCTGAAGACAAGAAAGAAGATAAGGTTAATGATGGTGCGAAGAACACAAAGGCAGGTAGGGGGCTTTTGCATGTAAGGAGAGAGAGAAAATAAAAGGAGAGAGGGGGGGTGTATGACACGTGAGGGACAGTTAGAGGGAAATGAGATTTTTATTTTTTCTATTTTTTTGCTAGGCCAAAGGAGAGACTGGGTTAAGGGGTTGAGCCTAATTATTCATTTTACACCATTCTCACATTTTTTTCCTAAATTGTTACATTATCTACAAAATAAAATAAAATAAAATTAAAATCCTAATTTTATATTTATTTTGAGCACAAATTAGGCATAAACGTATAGTAAAAATACCATATTTTGGTGCAAAAAGTATACATATTATATATTATATATTATATTACACACACACACACACACACACACACACACATAGAGGGATAAAAAGATAATGTAAATATTTCACGAAATATTTCAAAAAATAAAAACTTTGAACATCACCTTTACTTAACATGAGATTAGCTCCTATAAATGTTTGTATAAATGATTACATGAACATTATAGGCAATGAAAAATTAGATCATCACTAAAAGAATACATAAATGAGGGTCAAGATTAGCTAGTTATAACCAATTTTCTTGACCCCAAACTGATAAATAAATACTTGTTCTCTAATTTAACTTTTCTCTTCCTACATTTTCCTGCAATGTATCCTAAAAGGCATAGCAAAAGATAACAAAAGGGAGTGCACTTATGAGATTAACTCAATTAGCCATCATCATCATCTCACATTTGCGAACACATCACCATGTACACACGAGAATACGAGTCACTTCAATTACAGGTTTGTGATAGCACTCAAAGAATAGTGTTGGGAACTACTGCCCTTAACATAGCTGTGACGGGGATAGAAAGATACTAGCTTTCTAACTCATAGATATCCAAGCTATTTTCAAATTGTTGCTTGGTCACCCATGACCAAAAAGTGGTACCTTCAACCCTTCACCAGAAAGTTAAAATGGTAGTGAAAGAAGCCATCATAACTATAAGTGCTAATCCAATGATCACAACAATCGAAAAGAAAGCTCTAGTTAATTAGAAGTTGACCATGATGATGATGGGATAGAAATTTGGGGCTCTGTAGTCGACAAAGGGCTAACATAGAATCAAAAGATGAAGTCCCATTGACCCTTCCTTGAATAAGAAGGTCAATGTCATGATGACAAACATTAGCTTGCTGCCTCAAACTCAATTAAAAAAGAAACCAAGAACACCGACTCTTGTTCCCAAGGTAAATCCCTTTGCTTACCTCTTTGGCTTAAGAGACAAGCTTCTCTTCAAGAGCTCCACCTGAAGATTTAAGAGGAGAAACTCAAAACATATTAAGAAGATTAAAAAAAAAAACTATATACATAATATGCCTTCTTATCCCCTAACCCTCAATGGGACTTTTACCATGAAGAGGGAGGGCGTATCTTATTATGGGTTTCCTGGGCCAAAATACATTCCACATTTCGAAGAAATCCTTTCAAGATTTGAGATCTTCAACGATTATACTCTCTTGGAACAAGTGTACTTCACTAAAAGAACTCAATCCAAAGCGATTCGACCTATGAGGCTGGCTAAAAATAAAACCACCTTTCGTTGCTATTCGGGATGGAACAAAGGAATCGTCAAGATCGTGCATGGGTGCCATTTGTGGCAAGTCAAGACTTGAGAACAGACAGAAATGATCACCAACGATTTTGAAGGGAGGCACACAAAGATGATATAAACCTATTAGGAAAGTTTTAATATTTATAAACCTCAAGTGTAAGGTACATCATTGAGTACTCGGGGTGCCATCCACAGGCAGTTGTATTTTCCATTGCTAGAGCCAACTAAAACATCTCAAGGTAGGCAAAATAAAAAGGGGGATAGAAAATAGAACTAAAATACTAAAACAAACACAAGACTTCAATTTTGATTAAACATAAGATAAACTAACTAATGCAGTTAAACCCCAACCTTCTCAAGTTATGCTAGCATTCAGGCTTGATCGATTGCACCATCAAAGCTCACCTAAGCCCTCTCTCAAGGGTCGGAGGCTAGTTTAATTGTTCTAACCATCTATTTTCATGGGGTTAGCCCAATTAAGCTATAAAAGTAGCAACCCTGGATCTAACTAGGACCCGGACTATTTTCATGTCCAAATACTAGTCATTCTCTCTACCCGCACTAGACAATTGACCTCGTCTTTCAGACAAGTCAATTGCCCTAAAATACGGATGAAAGCTCTTTCAAGCATTTCATCAAACAATTGGCGGGTGTGAGAGAAAACGCTAAATTCTAGCATAAACAAGTTAAGTCAAGGCCTAAACAAGAATCAATTGGCCATCTCAAGAACAAATCACAACCAAAGATCAAAGCTTCAATTCATAAACAAACATTGAAACCAAAGTAAAATAATAATCTATTCAACTAGCAAATAAATTAAAAAGCATGAAGTTAAAGAGAAAAGGAGAAGAAGAACTCAATCTTCAATTATGAATCCAAAATCTTCTACAATGTATACAAGAACTCTCTAATCTAATCTAATCTCCCCTTAAAGGGGTTTATTGGAGGCTAAGCACAACCCTAATTGGCCCTCAAAATAACCCAAAAAGGCCTCCTCCAAAGAAAGGAGAGAAAACCCCCTTAAATAAGCTGAAAAACACTAAAGCGTGCGGACGAAGAAGGACGCACGGTCTGGGCACATGGTCGTGCGTCCGACCATGCGTGCCTTCTGCCTCGGTGGCACAGTCATGCGTATCCTGCAGTACAACTGTGCACTTCCAACAGCTCTCACTTGTGCTCCTGGGGCATTGTTGGACCTCTATGCATCCTTTAATTCATTCCCAAAGCCTTTCCTTTCTATCAAAACCCAAGAATTTCTCCTGAAAGTAAGAAAAGATACATTATAAGCACAATTGAATTAAAGGAAGTGAATTTGACCCTTTCTCATCTAGATTTGATATAAAAACCATGAGAAAAAGTGATCAAATAAGGGCTAAAATTAGGTCAAATAAAGGTCTATCAAAACCATATACAATAGGGAAAAAAGGGTAAGCTAGCTATGGGAGATCCTAAGGACCCAATTACTGAGCCAAATAAAAAATTAAATTAAGCCAGAATCTTCTCTCATACACAAGGGAGAGTCTCCCTCTTCCTCTGATTTGATTTGTGTTGAAATTGATGCATTCTTGTGTAATTTTAATAAAACAAATCTTTCTGAGTATGGTTCTTATGTATACATTAATGGAAATTTAGTTTCCAAAAAACTTCACAAATAGCAAATAGTATAGTTATCAGATTACTATCTGGAGGAAACAAAAGTAATAAATTTTAGAATAAATGAGCCAAAGGAACTTAAATTAGGTTCGTCCATGACTGTTGAGAAGAAGGAGCAATTTACTCACCTCATAAACAAATTTAAGGTTGTCTTTGCATGGTCCTAGAAAGACATGCGTGGGATTAATCGAGAGATTATCAAGTATAAAATCCCGCTATATCAGAATGCGAACTCCGTCAAATAGAAACTTTGTCAAATGAAACCTAAGTGGGCCTTAAGGATAAAAGAAAAGTATAAGAACAAGTGGAGGTCGACTTCCTTAAGATCTCCAATTACCTTGAATGGGTAGTCAACATCATCTCAGTGATTAAAAAAAGGTGGATGGGTTATGCATGTGTGCGGATTTACCATATTTAGATAAGACAAGTCCAAAGATGACTTTCCTTTGCCTCAACCGACTTGCAGGTAGATAACATAGTGAGACATTGCCTATTATGATTTTTGGACGATTATGCTAGTTATAACCAAATGAAAATAGTTGTGGAAGATTAAGAAGACTATTTTTATCACATAAAGGGGTAATTTCTCCTACAATGTGATGCCTTATGGCCGAATAAATGCTAGAGCTGCCAATCAAAGGTTTGCCCCAGCTTTGATACACAAATTGATGCACAAAAAGGTCGAAGTTTATCTAAATCACATAATCATCAAATTAAAAAATAGGGAAGGGCATGTCCTGCCCTTAGAAGATTCACTAAGAGACCACAAAATATAACATGCACTTAAACCTACAAAGTGTGCCTTTAGAGTCACCTCAGGGAAGCTTTTAGAATATATAGCAAGCTCAAGAGGGATCGAAACCAATCCATCTATAATTAAGGCCATAATTGAAATGCATCCTCTAAAGATGGAAAAAGAAATTTGAGGTTTGCTTAGGCATTTACAATTCATTAGTCATTTCATCTCAAAACTGACAATGATTTATACGCCAATCCTTAATAAATTAAGGAAAAAACTCTCAGATAGAATGGGATGAGACTTGTCAAAAAGTTTTCGACATAATAAAAACGTGTTTAGCAAACCCTGAGTCTTACAACCACAAAAAAAAGATATTTCATTGCTACTTTACTTGACAACAATAGAAATGAAGAAAGAAAATGTCCTTTATTACTTAAGCAAAAAAGTTTCTTACTGTGAGGTTCAATATACTTAAATTAAAAAAGCATGCTTAGCTCTCCCAGGAGGATATTTGAGCTTGAGCATGTCAAGCTCAAAGCTCATGTCTTCAGCTCGTATTCGGGCTCAGGCTTGAGATTAGCTGTTGTCACATAAGATGCTGCTTTGACCCAATTGGTGAAGTAATCGATTGCCACCAGAATGCATGCATGACCGTTAATCTCTTTTGGTACAATTTTACCCATGATGCCAATTCCCCAAATGGAAAATGGTCGAGGTAAGGTGAGCGTGTCTAACTATGATGGATGCGTATGTTGAATCAGCATATTTTTAGCATTTGTCATATCTTTAAACAAACTGAAAGTAGTCTCGATCTATTGTCATCCAATAATGGCCTTGCCTTTGTATCTTTTGTTACATAAGGTGCCCACTCATATGGATACTACAGTCACCTACGTAGACCTCTTCCATAAAGAGTTTTGCCTCCTCTTTGTTGCTTACACATCACACTTGATGCTGTAGGTGGTTTTCTTGTGAAGTATGATGTTGTTCTCTATGAATTGTGAGACTAGGAGGGAAGTGCTCTTTGAGCCCATTTCAAGGATTTGGGAGAACTCTTACCTCTAAATAGGTCACGTATTTCATAATAATGAACATTATTTATCGCTCTGGAGTACCGCATAAGCTTATAAGCAGTCATAGGTCTCACTTTAAGTATTTGGTCACAACACTGCTTGAATAGTATAAGATTCAACATCGACAATGCAATACTTACTAACCATAAATAAATGGAGTTACAGAAGTGGCTAAATATAAATATTAAGAATATTCTAAGCAAGATGATTGAATATTACAAAGGTTGGCCTAATAAAATCTATTTAGCATTATAGGGATATTGAACGTCCAATAGAGTATCTATAGGAGAAACACCATTCTCCTATATATTTGGGCAGAAGCTGTATTCCCAATAGAAATAAAAATTCCATCTTTATGGGTTGCCCTTAAGGGGCAAGTGTCTTAAATCAACCAGACAAGCCCAATGTGAAGGACTAGTTGGCATTGATGAAAAAAGATTACAAGCCCTGCATCACTTGCAAAAGTATCAAAAAAGAATCGCAAAGGGTTTCAAATCAAAAGTCCATCCATCAAACATTAAACTAGGTGAAGTACTGGGAAAGGCCATTCGAGTTCAGACCTATTGGGTCAATCCCTACTATATAAAAGAGATCCTCTCAGTCTGGGTCGCAAAGTCATGGACATAAATGGAGTGAGTTCTCATAACTCATGAATTTGGATTAGGTAAAGAAGTTATACTGCTAAAAGGTGAAGAAAAGGAGTCAAACAAATAGGTTGCTTGATTACAGCTGTCTCTACACCCAGGGACATGAAGACT
Source organism: Carnegiea gigantea (assembly GCA_029747015.1). Classification (NCBI taxonomy): domain Eukaryota; kingdom Viridiplantae; phylum Streptophyta; class Magnoliopsida; order Caryophyllales; family Cactaceae; genus Carnegiea; species Carnegiea gigantea. The sequence continues at coordinate 74,177 of JAKOGI010000292.1, forward strand.
GACATGTTAGGATCAAGTGGCATGACAATGGCTATCACTAAAACCCAACGACATGATTTTGCCAGTGCTAGCCTAACAAGCCCTACTTCTTCGAAAAAAACTTTTAAAGCGCATTCATGTGCAAGAAAAACACATGACTCATTGGCCCCATTTAGGGTCCAAGATAACATTACAAAATAAATAATAATACAAAAAATCAGAAGGGTACCAATGACATAATAAAAAAAGTACAGAAAAAATAGAATAAGATCATAAATTTCATTCATAATATTATGCAAAGTTCTAGACTTTAACAGAGATTAAAATAAAAATAATTATTGTCTAATGTCCAAATGAAATGGATTATTACAAAGCGCAAATGAAGTCTAAAGTAAACAAATATAGAGCACGCGAAAAGAGTCAGTCAACCTCATGGGTACCTTGGCCTTACAGACCCAGACCCAATGATATTGGGCCATCAATCAAGAGTTAATGTTTCTCTTGGTCATGCTTTGCAAAATTGGGATCTCAGTGAAGAAATAAGGAGAATGTTACCTTTCTGCAACTTGTTTGGATAGGCAAGTAGCAAAATATAGGTGAAACCTTTAAAATCTATTTGGATCAGTGGATCTCTTGCTTGGCATCCAAAAACCAGTGATTCAGCACTAGTGAACAACCCATTAGATTTCCACCTATAAGGAAAAGGACTCCTAATCCTCAATGAAGGAGGGTAAGCTATGTGGACTACCCCAAGGAAGCCACAGCTTCTAACCTAATATATAAAGAACAATGTATTCTAGCACACTCTCGGAGCCAAACGTAAAAGGATGGAATTAAAAAAATCAAATTGCGCAGAAATTCCATTAAAAGAAGAAACAACATAAGAGAAAAAAATTATAAACTTACAATAGCAAAAACTACCATAGTGATCAGGTCCCAATACCTGACAACCTCGTCCAAGCTAAGAATGGTCTCTGCTAGGATTAAGGGCATTGCGTTCTTTCCCTCGAGAAACTGAGGAAATACGCATGCTATTGAAAGTAAAACCTTTAGGCTAACAGATAAAAAGTGGGTCATCAGACAAAAGAAATACACCATGTGGTTATCATTGTCAGATGTGCCTCCTATCAGTGCACTTACTAATCCATATGAGGTTAACAAAATGACCACCTGCAGCCATCTTAGTTTCTCTGTCTAAAAGAAGGGACAACCGTTGAAGGTATTTTGCATAGTCGCTTGTGTTGCTTTCTAAGATAACGATTTCCCATGAGGGAACCCTAGAATTGCCTAACCTCCATGAGAGGGCAAATCTCATTTTGGGAGAATGAGAAAACATGAAGATTTCTTTAGCAAAATTATTGAGCTAAAATTAAAAAGTTAGAGTCTAAATCTAAGTCCCACAAGGAAAAGAGGCATATAGAACATTAAGGAACGATCTTTCTCAAACCATCAACCCCTATGCAATCCATCCAAGATTCAAAGATCTCACTGAGCGAAGCCAGGAGAGTAGGAGGAAGGAGCTCCTATGTAAGTTGGAGTGCAAGAGCTCTAGGAGTAACATGCAAAAACATTGTGAATAGGGCTCAAAATTTAAAGACCAATTACTCCAAAACCCTCCCTAGCCATCGACATGAAATGATTTACTGTTGGGAACATGCAACATGATTCAGGGGCTGAAGGCTACCGCCGAACCTAAATCATGCTGTTAAGTCAGCTCCTCTCAGACTGATGAGATCTGCGTTCTTTTTCGCCACCCAGTTACTATATTTTGAGATTCCATCTTTCAAATTAAGTTGCCATAATATTTTTCACATATTCTTATGTAACTTATAAAAATTGTTTCTTTCTTGTTCTTTTTAGAGGCTAATGATAAGTGCTTAAAGTGCATATCATTTTAGGGTTATTTTTGCTGCATTTTTGGAAAAAATTATGTGCTTTATGTTATAATTTATGCTCTTTTTCCTGTTTTATGCTTTGGTATGATTCTTTGATGTGGTTTGCAAGTTCTTAGAACATTTTGCCCCAGATTTGACCCATAAATGAGTATAATTTTGACTCCTCATGGGTACCCCTAAGTTGCTGTGCCCGTGGAAGGGAGACAAAACAGAAGAACACCGAGGCAGTGGACACCATGGTCTGCCCGTGGTGGATGCCACAGACTGTGGTGTCTCTATTTCTTGCGAGGCTGTTTGTTTTCTTACAACTTTTCAACTTCCAAGTAGTTTTTAATGTCATTTATTCGCGTGACTCTTCGACTTCCAGCAGCTTTCCTATATAAGAGGGCTCTCACCCTTATTTCAACCACATCCCCTTATTCCGTTTTCCTCTCTTCCATTCCATTCTAGTTAGATTAGGATTTAGATTAGAAGGAGAGAGAGTGAGTTGAAGTGAAGATTTGCAAGGATTTCACCCCGGACATACAACAACGGTTCAAGCACGATTTTAGCTGAGCAAACTTTTCTCTCTTCTCTTCTCTTTTCTCTTTAGATTTATCATTTCAGAGTAGTTAGATGTTTAATTTAATCATGTGTGAGTAATTTAATATTTGTCTAGGGATTTAGTAGTTTATGAAAGTATAGTTGAATCATGTTTTAATTTATAGAATTGTGCTTATTTTCATGATTGGTTCAATTTCATTTATCAAGTAATTGCATTATTGTGAGTGGATTTTTGGTCACAATTTGCTTGCACACTTGAAGCAAATGAATCAAAAACTGAAAGGTGATATTTGGTTGTTGGACTGCTTGATTAAACTTAGTATAACTTCATCTCGAAAGAAAGATTTGCATGTTACGAGGACTAGAGAGTAATCAAATATACTTAACTTGAATTAAGGCAAATTAGTTTTAAAGAACGACTTTTACTTAGTTTAAGCAAATTTGGTTGAGTTCGAAAGAATAGGCTAAATTTTTGGAGAGATTGCAATTCCTAGAAATTAACCGATTAGCGAAAAGCACATGTTTATTATTTTGATCCAATTAACTTTCATAACTACATGAATTTCTAGGCATTTTCTCCTTAATTGATTCAAAATTAGTGGATTGGAAGTTGTTAAATTGAAAACCCTTGAATTAGTTATAGTTGTTTCCTTATGTTCGTATTTTTATCAATCTAAAGTTTTGATTCGCTTAGCATATCTTGAGGGATTATAACCCAGTAGTTTCATCCAGTCTCCGTGGAATCGATCTTAATTTGCTACAACGCTACTGTACGCTTGTAGGCCTATCAAGTTTTTGGCGTCGTTGTTGGGAACTAGCGTCGAATATTGGGTTTTTCTCGATAGGTTTGACTAAGCATTTTGTTTTTCTTTAGAAAAAAAGGGGAAAATTTTGAAATTAAAAGAAGGAGAAAAAAATTAACAAAGCAATGACAATTTTCCATTTCCTCCAATTCGAGCATGAATTATTTTGGAGGTATTTTAAGCGTTTGAATGCTTTTCTTGCTCAATGTGGTTATTATGTTGGCAAGTGGGAAATTTTAGCCACTATTGATGAGCATTTGAATGCTTTTCTTCCAGAGATACAACATGAAAGAGTCACACACATGAAAGAAATATGAGACTAAAAATAATAAATTAGTCCATAAAAGACTCAAAATCTCACAGGACATCTACCAAAGCCTCATTAAGCTCGTAAAATGGCTCTCATGTATGAACATGAGTGTTAAAGACTCCAAAGGATAAAATAGTTCTCAATCAAGACAAGGGTCAAAACAAGTAGTATTTACAAAACTTTCAAAAATTTAGCACCAAGAGGAATTACACATCAAAAGTTACTCAAGCTCATGAAAGTTATTTTGCCTAAAGAATCATCATTGGAAGTTATCTCACACCATCCCTACATGCAATCCTATACGCAAACCTAAAATGCAACGAAATGCAACACACTAATGCAAACAAAAAGAAAACCTAAAACTATATGCTCTAGCATGTATGCAAATTAAGAACCACAATGGAAAACATAGAACTACCCTTCCCCCATGCTTAGATAAAACATTATTATTCAAAGGAAAGAAAACTTAGAGAAGAGGAACAAAGGAAAACAATCTCACCACGTTAGATGCAGCGTGCACCTAAGTTATGCGGCCTCGTAATAACCGGGGCTCATGGAGCATCAGCCACTCTATCAGGATGTCAAGCCTCGACTCATTAAATCGGGCGTTGCCAACAAATGTAGGAGCTTATCAAACTTCTGGGACCAAAAGTTAGAAAATACAAGGTAAGAGGCAATGATCAAAATTACACCAAAAAGATTAAGTATCCTCTTAGCCTTATTAAAGCCCATAGAAAAATTATGGAAAGGATTAAAGAATGTAGTCCATGTAATTAGGCATACACAATAAGGGTCAATGGAGGGATCATACCCTCTAAGGTAACCTAGGGATACATAATCATCAACATTCCCACCAAGCACATTAAACTCATTATCCTCATAGCCCAAATCAATAATAGCATCAAAAATCACAGGATTACTAATGAGCTCATCAAGATAATACTCGAGGGAAGCAAAGCGTAATGAATAAATAGGTGAAACATGGGAATGACCAAGGGGATTAGGGAAAATATTATTACAACCAAGGCAAGTAAACTTCTCATGCGTAAACATATCACGTGACCCCTCCAAAAGAGTCTTATCTAGATCGTGTACCTCATCTAAAATATCTTCTAATTTAAAACATACATCAGTAACATCAAACCTAGCAACTACCCTAAAAGGCTCACCCTCCTCAAGCCCCGTGCACTAAGCTAAAGGGGGGGATGAATCATGTAAGATCAGGACAACTTCAGTATTATCCCAGGGTGATACAAAGTCAAACTAATCATAGCATGCATAATAAGGGCACGAACTAGTAGCATGGTAAGAAGAATTACACAAATCATACCAAAAAGGAGCATAATAAGATCTAAAATGGAATGCACAATGATCAGGAAATGAATATCTAGAAACACGACTAGCCTTCTCAAATTTAAATGAATCCCAAGCAATCCACTCAAGCAAATGACATGCATCATCAATATTTTTAGCATAAAAACCCCAAAAATCTAAAAGAATAGGGTTTTACAATTCATACCCTCATCAACAATGGGCAAAATTTCTCACTTATCAATACAATAACCACATTGAGCAAGAAAAGCATTCAAACACTTAAAATATCTCCAAAATAATTCATGCTCGAATCGAGGGAAATGGAAAATTGACATTGTTTTGTTAATTTTTTCTCCTTTTTTAATTTCAAATTTTTTTTTTTCAAAGAAAAACAAAATGCTTAGTCAAACCTATCGAGAAAAACCCAATATTCGATGCTAGATCCCAGTAATGACGCCAAAAACTTGACAGGCCTACAAGCGTACAGTAGCATTGTAGCAAATCAAGGTCGATCCCACTGAGACTAAGTGAAACTACTGGGTTATAATCTCTCAAGATATACTAAGCGAATCAAAACTTTAGATTGATAAAAATATGTAGGCAAGGAAACAACTATAACTAATTTAAGGGGTTTCAGTTTAACAACTTCCACTCCACTAATTTTAAATCAATTAAGGAGAAAATGCCTAGGAATTCATGTAGTTACGAAAGTTGATTGGATCAAAATGATGAACATGTGCTTTTCGCTAATCAGTTAATTTCTAGAAATTGCAATCTCTCCAAAAATTTGGCCTATTCTTTCGAACTCAATCAAATTTGCTTAGACTAAGCAAAAGTCGTTCTTTAAAACTAATTTGCCTTAATTCAAGTTACATATATTTGATTACTCTCTAGTTCTCCTAATATGCAAATCTCTCTTTCGAGATGAAGTTATACTAAGTTTAATCAAGCAGTCCAACAATCAAATATCACCTTTCAGTTTTTGATTTGTTTGTTTCAAGTGTGCAAGCAAATTGTGGAGAAAAATCCACTCATAATAATACAATTTCTTGATAAACGAAATTGAACCAATCATGAAAATAAGCACAATTCTATAAATTAAAACATGATCTAACTATATTTTCATAAACTACTAAATCCCTAGACAAAAATTAAAGTACTCACACATGATTAAATTAATATCTAACTACTCTGAAATGATAAATCTAAAGTGAAAAGAGAAGAGAAGAGAGAAGAGTTTGCTCAACCAAAATTGCGCTTGGGCTGTCGTTGCAAGCTCGGGGTGGAATCCTTACAAATCTTCACTTCAACTCACTCTCTCTCCTTCTAATCCAAGTCCTAATCTAACTAGAACGGAATGGAAGAGAGGAAAATGGAATGAGGGGATGTGCCTGAAATGAGGGTGAGAGCCCCCTCATATAGCAAAGCTGCTGGAAGTCGAAGAGTCACACGAATAAATGACATTAAAAACTACTTGGGAGTTGAAAAGTCGTGAGAAAACAAACAGCCTCGCAGGAAATAAAGACACCATGGACAGACCATGATGTTCACTGCCTTGGTGTTCTTCTATTCTATCTCCCTTCCACGGGCATAGCAACTTAGGGATATTCGTGGAGAGTCAAAATTATACTCATTTATGGGTCAAATTTGGGGTAAAATGGTCCACAAACCTGCAAAACACATAAAAGAACCATACCAAAGCATAAAATGGAAAAAAGAGTATAAATTATAACATAAAGGATATAATTTTCCCTAACAATGCAGCACAAATGACCATAAAATGATATACACTTTAAGCACTTGTCAAACTCCCCCATGCTTAAACCATTGCATGTCCTCAAGCAAACTCTATATAAAACTGATAAAGGGAAATGCTTCTAGGACTCAAAACATGAAACCTCTTTAAAGTAAGCAAATTATAGCATATCACAAGCAAGAATATCAATCAACGGCAACCCCAAACAGTGCACAAAATATTTCACAATCAGGAGGAAGAGAAGGTTTTTGAAAAAATATAAGACCACGAGCTCGGTATCAAACTTGATCAACCCCAAAGAACCATAAAGCATATCATGCAAGCACATGAAATTGAGTAAAGCTATATGGACTGGTAGAACCTCACTTTGGAAAATGTGGAATACCCCCGCTCATGTGTTTAAAAATATAGCATAGGTTCACTTAAGACTCATTCCAAAGATGCAATCTATCATATGCTAGCAAAGGCTCTCAAATTCTCTACCACTAAAATGTAATATGCACAAGACAATCAACAGGACTTTATTTGAGTTGTAATGTGGGCTAGAAGGGTTAAGGGAAAGGAGTAGATAAATGAATTTGGGCAATGTGGAACTACTTAGCCAAGTGACTAGGGAGCAACTAACAAACCACCAAGAAATTGATGAGCTCAGCAACACTCCAAACTCTAATAGTACAATGAACATACCCTAATGAATCAAATAAGAAATGGGTTGACAAAGAAAGGAACTCAAGTTATGTACGTATCCAATTTTAATCACTTATTTACTTTTCATTTTTTTTTTTTGGGCTTTTCCAAGAATATAACTTTATCTCCCTTTTTTTTTTCCTTTTTCTTCAGCATAACTCTTTTTTTTTTTTCATTTTTTTTTGTCATTTCTCTGTCTCTTTTTTTCAACATAACATTTGTTTCTTCTTTTTTTTTGAAATGAAAATTGCAATTATTGAAAGGCATAGAATCACTAACGATCAACTCACAATCAATTATATAATATGCACTACCTAAAAAAGAGGGAACACGAAGAAAATGCTCAATATCATCAATCCCTCAACAAACCAACATACCAAAATGACCTTAAACTCAATTACTCCCAACACCACCTACTACATAGATGAAGTGATGCTCCATAAACTTGGCTTAAAGGTAGGAATATGGGTTTGGCCAAGGGCTAATATGAAGGGATCACAATAAAGATGGATATAAGCTTAAAGAGGCTAGCGAAGGGGAAAAAACATGTAATACAGAGGTAGGCTATTTAGCTATGTGGCTAAAATGACCAAAAAAAGAAATGCCCCTATCATCTCATCAACTATGCACATGCGAATGTGGTTTTGAACAAGAGTCTAGGCAAGTTCTAGAGATGCAACATGGAGGAGTCACGCACATGAAAGAAACAGGAGACTAAATATCATGAATTAGTCTATAAAAGGCTCAAAATCTCATAGGACATCTACCAAAGTTTCATTAAGCTCATAAAATAACTCACGTACAAAAATGAGTGCCAAGGACTCTAAGGGATAAAATAGTTCTCAATCAAGACAAGGGTCAAAACGAGAAGTATTTATAAAACCTTTAAAAATTCAGCACCAAAAGGTATTGCACATCAAAAGTTACTCAAGCTCATGAAAGCTATTTTGCCTAAAGAATCATCATTGGAGATTATCTCACACCATCCCTACATGTAATCCTATATGCAAACCTAAAATGCAACTAAATGCAACACACTAATGCAAACCAAAAGAAAACCTAAAACTATATACTTGAGCATGTATGCAAATTTAAAACCAAAATGGAAAACATAAAACTACCCTTCTCCCATGCTTAGATAAAACATTATTATACAAAAGAAAGAAAACTTAGAGAAGGGGAATAAAAGAAAACAATCTCACCACATTCGATGCAGAGTGCACCTAAGCTATGCAGCCTCATAATAACTGGGGCTCATGGTGCATCATCCATTCCGTCACGATGTCATGACTCGACTCATTAAATCAGACGCTATCAACACACGCAGGAGTTTATCAAACTGCTGGGACCAAAAGTTAGACAATACAAGGTAAAAGGCAATGACCAAAATTACACCAAAGAGATTAAGTATCCTCTTAACCTTATCAAAGCCCATAGAAAAATCATAGAAAAGATTAAAGAATGTATTCCATGTGATTTTCCTAGGCAAGTCCTCTAGGCACACATAATAAGGGTTAATGGAGGGATCATACCCTCTAAAGTAACCTAGGGACACATAATCATCAACATTCCCACCAAGCACATTAAACCCATTATCCTCATAGCCCAAGTCAATATTAGCATCAAAAATCATAGGATTACTAATGGGCTCATCAAGATGATACTCGGGGGAAGGAAAGGGTAATGAACAAATGGGTGAAACGTAGGAATGACTAAGGGATTAGGAAAAATATTATTATAACCAAGGCTAGAAGACTCCTCATGCATAAACATATCACGTGACTCCTCCAAAAGAGTCTTATCTAGATCGTGCACCTTATGTAAAATATCTCCTGACTTAAAACATGCATTAGCAACATCAAACCTAGCAACCACCTCAAAAGGCTCACCCGCCTCAAGCCCCGTGCACTGAGTTAAAAGGAAGGATGAATCATGTAAGGTCAAGACAACTTCAGTATGGTCCCACGGCGATACAAAGTTAAACTGAACAGAGCATGCATAATAAGGACACGAACTAGTAGCATGGTTAGAAGAATTACACAAATCACACCAAAAAAGAGCATAATAAGATCTACAATAGAATGCACAAGGATCAGGAAATGAACATCTAGCAACACAACTAGCCTTCTCAAATTCAAATGAATATCAAGCAATCCACTCAAGCAAATAACATACATCATCAACATTTTTAGCATAAAAACCCCAAAACTCTAAAAGAATACGGGTTTTACTATTCACAGCCTCATCAACAATAGCCAAAATTTCCCACTTACCAACACAATAACCACATTGAGTAAGAAAAACATTCAAATGCTTAAAATACCTCCAAAATAATTCATGCTTGAATTGAGGGAAATGGAAAATTTCCATTGTTTTGTTATTTTTTTTGCTTTTTTTAATTTCAAATTTGTTTTCGATTTTTTTCAAAGAAAAAAAAAAATGCTTAGTCAAACATATTGAGAAAAAACCCAATATTTGATGCTAGCTCCCGGCAACGGCGCCAAAAACTTGATGGGCCCATAAGCGCTCTGGTGGCGTTATAACAAATTAAGGTCGATCCCACGGAGATTAGGTAAAACTACTTGATTATAATCCCTCAGATATGCTAAACGAATCAAAACTAATTCAAGGAGTTTTAATTTAACAACTTCTAATTCACTAATTTAAATCAATTAGGAGAAAACACCTAGAAATTCATGTAGTTGTGAAAGATGATTGGATCAAAATGATGAACATGTTCTTTTCTCTAATCGGTTAATTTCTAAGAATTGCAATCTCTCCAAACATTTGGCCTACTCTTTCGAACACAACCAAATTTGCTTAAACTAAACAAAATTCATTCCTTCAAACTAATTTGCCTTAATCTAAGTTAAATATATTGGATAACTCTTCAGTACTTCTAACATGCAAATCTCTCTTTCGAGACGAAGTTATGTTTGGTTTAATCAAGCAGTCTAATAACCAAATATCACCTTTTAGTTTTTCATTCGTTTGTTTCAAGTGTGCAAGGAAATTGTGGCTAAAAATCCACTCACAACAATATAATTACTTGATAAATGAAATCGAACCAATCATGAAAACAAGCATAATTCTATAAATTAAAACATGATCCAATTATACTTTCATCAACTACTAAATCCCTAGACAAAAATTAAAGTACTCACACATGATTAAATTAAACATCTAACTACTCCAAAATGATAAATCTAAAGAGAAAAGGGAAGAGAAGATAGAGGAGTTTGCTCAGCCAAAATCGCACTTGAACTGTCGTTGTAAGCCCGAGATGGAATCCTTGCAAATCTTCACTTCAACTCACTTTTTCTCCTTCCTATCTAAATCCTAATCTAACTAGAACGAAATGGAAGAGAGGGAAATGGAATGCGGGGATGTGGTTGAAATGAGGGTAAGGGCCCCCTTATATAGAAAAGCTGCTGGAAGTCGAAGAGTCACGCGAATAAATGACGTTAAAAACTGCTTGGAATTTAAAAAGTCGTGAAAAAACAAACAGCCTCGTAGAAAATAAAGACACGATAGACCGTGGCATCCACGACGGGTAGACCATGGTGTCCACTGCCTTAGTGTTCTTCTATTCTGTCTCCCTTTCACAGGCATAGCAACTTAGGGGTATCCATGGACAGTCAAAATTATACTCATTTATGGGTCAAATCTACGGTAAAATGATCCAAAAACCTGCAAAACACATAAAAGAATCATATCAAAACATAAAATGAAAAAAGGAGTATAAATTATAACATAAAGCACATAATTTTACTTAAAAATGCAGCAAAAATGATCCTAAAATAGTATACATTTTACGCACTTGTCAGTTGACTGTGCATCTCCCTCCTGAATAATCTCCTTTTTAAATGTTTGCATCAAAAAAAATGGGGGAGGGGGGAGAAGATTTATAGACCTCTTTTCTTTCGTAATTTGTTCCATTTTTTTTTCTAGAAAATCTAAAATTTTTTAACTATCTTTTTTCGGTTCACACGACCTTACATGTAGTATTATTGCTCTAACATTGAGCATAATTTGGACAACATATTACAAAAATAAAAATAAATCAAAGTAATAAATGAAAAAGAAATTCATGATCTTTCATTGATCGTATAAAGTATAGAAATGCAATAAAAACCCAAAAACACAACACACATCGTCAAAATAAACATTGTTTAGGTAACATAAAATGTTCAAAGTGTGCAAATAAAACACATAAATAAGAATAAAGAGGCATTCTCATCCTAATCATCATCCTTTTCCTCTCGAGGCTCTTCCATGATTTGAATCTTGGGTGGTGGGGAAAAACTAGAAAGCCTAGGGCCTAACAAGCGCAGGTTGACCAAGTGACATAGAGGATAAAACCCGATCACATGCTGATAAGGAGTCCCTGCCCATGAATGATGCAGGATCTCGAGGTGATTAGGGAATGGTGGAAATCTTATTCCCTACCAAGATTCCATGCCATATCCTTGGAAGCCACTGTAACCCAAACGTGCCTGAGTTAGAGAGAAGGAGCCCCCTCTACTTAGCATCCCTAAAGGAAAAATATCCAACCCTCAAGAAGAAGGTAGCCCCGATTACCAACCTGCAAAATGAGTCTAACCTTATCGCCATCCGACGTGTGGGGTAGGCACCACACTTAAAGATGATGGGACATCTAAAGAGGTACCTAGGGTCTCAAAAGAAAGACTCATTACCTTTTCTTATCTTGAAGAGCTATGAGAAGGCTCTGTCTCCCTCGGTGAAAGTGATGGGAGGCCCCCTACAATATACATCAAAATTAGTAAAAAAGGAAGTGTTTTCATAAAGAAATAAAGAAGAAGAAGTAAAAGGAAAGCAATTCAACCTAGACAACATTATCTCCCTGAACATACCATTGCCAAATACGACGAATGCTCACCTTAAGTCTAGCCACCACTCAAATTAGACTATGCTCTATTCCTCATTAAACTTATAAAGGAACTAGTCAATAAAGGAAAGCATGGTCTAACAAATGAAAAAAAGTAAAAAATAAGAAACAAAAGTTACGCACCTTGCCACTTAGGAGGAATGTTTTGCAACTAAGGAATAATTGAGTCTCTGACTTCACTAATCCTCTTAGATTACTGCACCCTGAAGGCATTAATGCACCTCACTACGGGACTTATTACCAGAATATCTTCTAGGTACTACCAAATACCAGTCTGTATATTCAAAAATAGGGATAAAATACAAAACAAAAAAAGAAAATAAGAGGCAACTAGGGAGCTCACATTGGCAACAAATTGCAGGCATTATGCGTTTGCAAATGAACTCACTGTAATCCCTATCCTCCAAGTGATAGACACAATCTTCCCTCGCTAAGCACTCAATGATCACATATAGAGTTAGGGAAAAAGTAAGCATAGTCCATGGGCAAGGAAACTCTAGACTTTGAGATGCCACCGAGCTTAGGATCACCTGGCGCTTCATTCACTCATCGAGATACCAAATGTTCTAAAAATGGGCCTCTATAATGACCCTTAAGCAAGAGAGGGGCTAGTCTTTCTCAAAGGTGGTAAGGACAATCCTGTTATCCACCCATGAATCCCAAGTCACCTAGAACCAAACATAAATGAGCACTTCAAGACTCAAGGTGAGCAAAAACAAAGTACTACAAAGGATACTCACATCCTTGATAGTTCAGCCATTCAGGGCCACCCAAAAGTGGTTGATATCTTTAAGGGAGGAGCCTTCACTCATGTGTTTGCCTAAATCCACTGTGTTATATTACTAGGAACAATCTTACAAAATTATTTGAAGAACTAAGATTGCAAGGAAAAACAAAAACAAAGTTAGCAAAGCAAAGTATCTCAATGCACAAAAAATGAATAAAGCAAGTAAACATGACTTACTTCAACTACTTTCCAAAAGCCTCTTAAGGTCACCACGTAGAAGTTTTCACTATCCCACCAGTAACCTGCTCTCCTATTCTTAAGAAGGGTAGTAAAAGCTATGAGACCCCAGTCAAGATCGCCCACCGCTGCTATATCATTGAATTTCTCATCCAATGCGAATGCCATCGATTGCCCTTTTCAACAAAGATGGTGCAATCAAGTAAGTATACCATGAAAAAAAAGGCAAAAAGCTTTTCGTGGGATGTGGCATCAAACAAGCCCTCTAAGATCTCCTTCACTAAGGAGTTCTGAATGAAGACAATCTTCACAGACTACCTCTCAGCTTTGAGACCCAAAAAACTCATATGCTTCTGCCACTCAAGCTTAAAATCTCTTCATATTTCAATGAACTCAACCTAAATGGGACATCATTCAGTATGCAAAAATATGTGGGAGTGATCATCATCTCCATTAGAGAAAAATGAAAGGTGTTAGTACCCTTAAAGAGGCAACGATCAGTCGCCCTCCAAGCTTTGCAGACTCTTATCAAAAGGTCGAAGTCAGAGCCATCCCCATAGCCTTGACAATATTAGGGAGCCTCTCATAGATATGATCAATATCCTTCAATTAGCTATCACCCTTTAGAAATTCCTAATCTTACAAAAAGGAGCACTGCAAATAGCAAACAGCAACGTACAAGTTGTCAGATCAATTCCCAATCAGATTGGGAATTATCAAGAAAAGCACGAATGCAAATAAGAACTTACCATGTCCTTCCTCACAAAGGTGGACGTGTGTTGGAAATTATTTATAAATATAACATATTGGAGTTATCAATATAATCACTAAAGGACCAAGACCTGATCCTATATTCATCCTTTAGCAATCTATTGTCACCATGATGACATGAAGGGTAGGATCGCTAACCTACCATAGTCTTATGTAAGTAGCTAAAATCAATCGACAAAAATATATCGGTGAAATTCAAGTCACCTATATGTGCAAAGACCTCACATAAATAAAATTTGGCAACATTTTAGCAAGAGCTCAACGAAGTTAAAATTGAGTCCAAGCTTCACTTCTAGTAGTTCTCTATCCATTAGAGTCTTCCTAAATGTAAAACATTGCCCATTAAATTCCTCAATATGAAGTTTCACAAAACCAAATCATAAAACCCTCAAATCCTCCAGGTTTGCATGAAAATTCAAAATTCCATTCAAATGTCAAGATTCAAGTGAATAATTAAAAATTAGTCAGAACGACGCAATCACCTCTAGAATTAATGCAAAAATGAAGGCTCTTGAAGCATAGAGTAACTAGCTATGATGTTCTAGAAAGAGAAAGAGTCGAAAATTGGGGGAAAAAATGACGAAGGTAGTCAATAGTCACAAACAACCTAGTAGTAGGTGAGTAGACCTAGCGGCAATTGTTGAGGACTTAAACATGCCACCAGCAACGTGCTAAGTCATATCGCCACCTAAGCAGTCAATCCAATAGGAGTCCCATTTATGCCATTTGGGTCTAGTTTCAAACAATTTGTTTGTTCGGGTATGAGTAACATTCGTTTGTCTACATCAAACTCGGCCACATAACCATGCACCAAAAAAAAAAAAAATGGTGAGCACCTTTTTTAAAATAGGTTTGAGGCCTTCAAGCCTTGAATGTTTTAAACTCATATTTCTTAATTGATTTCAACTCATAGGGCAAGGCAACAACAACAACTCCATGTTTAGGTTCCGCTTTTACGGCGTCTAGTGAGATACAGATGTAAGCGGCTTTATCTCAACATATATCTCTACCCACATAGAAACCGATTCGAAGAGACCATATAAAATGTTTAGAAGCTCCTAGGGTAAGGCATAGACCCCAAATGTTTTACATCATTTTCCCCATTTTTCTCAATGGAATTCCAACTCCGAGGGCGAGCTATAGACCTAAATGTTTTAAATAATTTTTTCTCGATAAGATTTCAACTCATAAGGCAAGGCATAGACCCCAAATATTTTTAAATAATTTTTTCTCAACAAGATCTCAACTCTTGGGGTGAGGCATAGACCTTAAATGTTTTTTAAAAAATTTTTCTCAACAAGATTTAAACCACTAGGGCGAGTCCCAAATATTTCTAGTCATTTTTTCCTAGATGGGATTCAACCCTTCGGGCGAGACACACATCTCAAATTTTTTAAAATCATTTTTCCCAATAGGATGACAACTCGTTAGGTGAGTCATAGACCTTGAATCTTTTAAAACCTTTTTCATCAACAGATTTAACTGATATGACGAGGCATAGTCCCCGAATATTTCAAATATTTTCAACTTTGTTCTCAATAAGACTTGAGTGTATGTAGCGAGGCTTTAGACCCTAACAGCACTCAGTATTTAGTCTTAAATATGCATTCATCTTGCATCACATCACATACGTCATTGATCGTCTTCGTGGCCTCAACTAAAGTGGGAGCTCCTGTAAGCACCAAATTGGTGCCCTTGGGATTTCAGATCGATTGCATGCTTGCATGTCCTATCCGTTGTCACTTGGTTATGATAATCACCTAATCCACTAAGAATGAGGCAACAATATGCTTGAATTCCTATCATTAGGTCCATACATAAAAATATTTCTCACAGCAAAAATTCCTAAGACGTTTTAGAGAGTACTCGAAAACCCAAAATTTTAAAAAATAATTTCAAAAAGACAAAAAACTTGGGGTTTGTGTGATTTATAAGCATGGAATCTTGAAGTTGTGACCATAAGCAGGAGTAGGTGAGTTAGTAACCAGTTGGGTGGTGCATTGCTTCGTGATGTAACTCTTATAAGCAATTATCTTAAAGTAGCAAAACGGGACTAGCGGCATGATCCAGGAAGCTGGTAAACGCTGGTAGCAAGTTTTTCTCACACAACGACTGCCACAAGGTCCTAGGGTAGGCTGTTGGGTCTTGTCTTGTTCCCCATTTCATGACTCTCATATGATTTTATTTGTTGATTGCCGCAATCAGGCTAATTAACAGATCTATAGTAAAATTAACATCAACCAAGCATTTCTACCCCTTTTTTTTGTAAAATTGGATAATAAAATTAATTTGATTTTGGTCCTTGATTTTGTAATGTGTTTAGTGAGGTTACCTTACTAGGACCATAAATAGGGATTTTCATCTCTCATCAGAGGAGGTGATCTTTCAACTACAAGAAACTCTCTCTCTCTCTCTCTCTCTCTCTCTCTCTCTCTCTTCACAAAAAGCATTTCAAATAGTAAAACTCTACTCAAATTCACACTCGAACACTTTTTTAGGCTAGCCTTCATCCTCTCTTAACACACTTGGGAGAAAAGAATTAAGAATGCATTGCTTTTCTTTTCTACTCGAATTGATTGGGTCCTAAGTGCTCTTAACCAAAGACAATAACTTTGTTTAAAGATTTCTTTTAATTTTGTATCTCAAGATATGCTTTTCTTTGATTCTCCATGACTACTTGTTTAACCTTCACTCTTTTATTCCTAAATAGAAATATCTTCATTAATAAAGATGTCACTGAATTTATCGCTTTCTAGTATTTACAATTTTATTACAAAATGGTGTTTACAAACCAATAGCTACCAAAGTATCCTTATTGTTAGTTGCCTCACTAATAAAACCATAAATTCATGAAAAATATCTCTTTTATAGAACCGAAAATCTAAGGCTTTAATGCATTCATTTCTAGTAGATTAGTTTTGAAGTGGTAGTCTAATGGTAGTTTCCATCATCTATTTGGTCATATCTTCTCCCCCACACCCAATCTCATGGTTTGCATCTGTGTAGTCTTTCTTAATAATTCTTATTCATGATGTCTGAAATTAAAGTCTTATATAGAAAAAGACCATTTTCCTTTCTTAAACGTTGAAACACGCCCCACAATTGTCCCTTCGGTTTGAGTATTCAGTTTAAAGATGGAATATGGTAATTTCTATAGAGTCAAGAGTTTGTATATTTCTCTTAAAATGAGCTCATGACTCAAACGTGAAGGTCGAATCCACATCCTACTGCATAATTCCATGGAACCACCACTTGAGAAAGCTAGTCAATGTAGTTTTCAAAAGAATGCAGTCATGAGGAAGCTAGTTGAGCCTCAGGAGCCCCAAGCCAAGCCCACAATCACCCGTCAATGGTGCTTTCACCTTGTGCAATAACATATAAGAGTTTACTCTTCTTGATAAAATATTACTTTCTATTTTATCATTTCTTTTACATAAGAATTTAGCATACTTGTGCTCTTTAGAGAAAGAATAACTAACTAGCGAGTAGAGAGAGAATAACCACCTTTTCTCTAGTTTTTTTCAAAATCCCCTTCCCTAATCCAAATATATATCAAGGTGGCGAAAGAAAGAACCAATGGATCTATCTTTCATGCTTTCTTAGTCTGTTTTGTGGACCCTTTTTTCATCTTTTTGTTTGCTTTTCTCGCACTTCTTTGACTCATTCCTCTTGTTTCTTCAATGATCTGTTGGAAGAATCTATTTACAAGTCATTCCAATCCTTTTCCTTTTTGTTCCCATGTTCTTTTAGTTGACCAGTCAACTTGGAATTTTCTAAAGCTACCTTGCCCAAGTGTAGTTTCTGGGTTCCCTTCGAAATTATAGCCCTTGGTTTCTAATTAATATCATGTTGTGTCTTGCCTTGGTTAGGATTCAGGTACCATTGATATTTTCCAAAGCTACCATTATTACCTTAAGTCAGACTCATTGTTTGGTAAACTTCGACTAGTCATATTCAACTAGTTCTCTTTCACACTTTCCTTCATTACATTTCAAAATTTGAGATTTCGTAGTGGTCTCCAATGATTATAACGTTGATCTGGCTTAGCCATTGACTATGCTACAATTCTCTTTTGACCCCTTCTGGTATTTCTTTTGCGTGAAGACTATCCTTATTTTATGATTTGAATCTAAAATTAAAACATTTTTTGAGCCAATTGTGTTGGAATTTTTCCTTTTTTGGCTTTTATTAATCATTGCTTGTGAATTTGCTTTGATGGACTTTAAGTCCTATGTTGTGTCATTTTTGGTACTTACTAATTGAATGACAACATGAATGTTGTGGATCTTCAACAATTTCATCTCTTATTATTCATCTAGATATTTTGTTTCTCGACAATGTGTTTTGTTGTGCCAGGTTGCGCGTTCTATATGGACTTTGGTTTTTTTAGGATAAATCAATGCTCTAAGATGTATCGTTGGTCTGTTCTTGCACTTTTTATTGAATTTTATATTGATCCTGAATATTAGCCACATGGATGTGTATTTGCCTATCGATTAAGGTCACGAATATCCAACTTAAATAATATCTAGTTCTTTGTTAACTTGGCTTTTCTTTATTTTTCATGGTTGTTGTACTCTGGGCTATTCAACAAGTGTTCACATCTTTTTGGTTACTATAGGCTTGTTTTGTACTTTGCTATAATAGTTGCTATAGTTTTTTTTTGGCATTCTGTTTGTTGGAGCCTTCTAAAAATTGCTATTGTTGTCGTTTTATATCTCTCGATGCTAACTACTCGTGCTTTTGTGTTGTCTATTTTTTTGCTAAAATGTATGGAAACATGGATGCAACATGTGTAAACACATGTGGAACATCTTATGGATTTGCTTCAGTTTAAACCTTGTTTGTGGTATATGCATTTACTCTTTGTAGCTCTTTCATGAACACTTTTTAGCGTTCTAGAGCCTTCTTCTATTTTAAAGGTTATTGTTGTTGTAAAAAGTGTTTGTGATAAGCTATAAACTAGGGACCAAACCAGTGGATTACCTTCAAGGCTGCTAGGTTTTAAGATGATCTTCTTAGATCTAAACTAGGGTCTAGTTATGTCACCTTCAGATCATCTGTTGTTTGGGTTTTACTAGAAATGCAGATGGAGTACCTTATGATGTTGTCTGCTGGCCCTTTGTCCATTATCTTGGTATCCATCTTTGCTAAAGGGTACAAGACCAATATGGATGAGCAATGCAGCCTTTTGCATCTGAGGGAAAGGTGAGTAAGCCTCTCTAGTTCTGGGACAATGATGACACCTTCTCATGCCATCTCAATTTATATTTTTCCTTTACTTATCTCTATATTATTGCTTGAAGGCCTAGGTTCAAATGCATAGATATCTCATCTTGTGTAGATGGAGTTACCATAGGAATAGGTTTAGATTTTGTTCACCATTATGAGCGACACTTGTATTTAGAGTTTTTTTTTTTAACGTTTCATCAATTTTGGAACGTTGAACATATATGCACTTGGGTTGCATGGTAACATGCTTTAAACACATGTAAACATGTTTGAAACATTTCCCTTGTATCATTATGTATTTTGGAGTCCCAATGACTCAATTTCTCTATTGAATTAATGTGATAGTCATTTTTTTATAATCATTATTACAAAATCATATTTATCTTTGATGCATATTTATCAAGGGCAAGTTTGGTTTGCAATTTGGAATAATGAGTTTAGGATAAAATAACTTGTTTATTCTTTTCCATCTAGTTTGTATGGCCCAAGCTTCAGTGAAAAGAAGAAAAGAGCATTAAAATGAAGAATCTACCATCATGACCCAAATCAAGTAGAGAAATCAGGCTAATTTTAGCCCAACAAGCCTCAGTCAAGAAATTTAAACTTTGGTCGATACTGCTCAAGGTCAAGGTCCAAGTATTAAGCTCAGAAATAAGAAAGAATTTGGACAACTCATTAGTAGCTTAAAAGCTTAATTTCAATTTTTATGTTCTTAAATTATTGTTAGAATGTAATTGGCTAGAGTAGATGCTTGAATCCTATTGGCCCACATTAACCTCATAGTTACTTAATTTCCATTAGCTTAATTTTGTAGCTTAGGGAATTGACACTCTATATTCATTTAGAAGATAAACTTGATTTGAGAATTAATAAATGAAAGCTACAGTATTTTTCTCTCCCAAAAAAAAAGTCTCTTTATTTTAAATGCTTGAGTATTTGAATGGTGATTGAGTTAATCCTTTATATTAATTCTTGATACTTTTATTTTAGAGAATTAATTGGTGGATTGTTAGACTAAGTGGTGGCTTAAACCTTCATCTTAGTCATATCCTCTTTTCATTAACTATTCTCCCACTTTAAAAAATACACAAAATTTTCATTAAAATTCCTTTTTGTTACCCAAGGTTTAGCTTAGTTCAAGGGATTGATACTTTGGTGTTGATTGAAGGTTGTTGATGGAAGATCACTCTTGTAATTAAGGCCTCACACATCAATCTCTAAATGTATCTTAGGTTATCCATGTGACCATGCGACTTCATTCACCTTTTTCCCTATTCTAGGGTGTGACATGATAAGCTAATGAATATCTATTCTACTCAGAGACTATTGGTTGTGTTTGTAAGTATGACACCCTAAAAATCATATGTCATTTTATTTCTAATATCTAACCTAATTAATATAGCAGACAATCTACAGAGGTGTCACTGCCATATTTCATAAAAAAATACAAGGCAAAGGGAATAATGTGAGGATTAGTCAATAAATAGGTCAAAAACCTAGGAAAAATTAAGCCGCTAATTGTAACAATTCATTTAAAACAAACTTATTTGATGGTAAATAGAAGTTTAATTATAATCTCCAAGAACAATGACCCTACCCTAGATCCTAACCCCATACAACACTTCAGTGCCTAAAAACAAAGCATTTTTAAACAGTGAGAAGGAGCTCAATAATACCTACCTCTAACAGTCAAATACAAATTCAAATTTTTTTTTAAACATTTGGTGATGAGATGGAAATAATTCAAATAGGTCGGAATATTTTAGGTCTCAACCACTTCAAAATATTTAATATTGCTATCTTCTTTCCATTATTCACGACTATTCTAGGCATTTGTCGGCGAGCAATTCCATGAGAGAGTCTCATGACTTTTACTAAACTATTTCATGGGATACCAAATATGTGGTACAATGCCCATGGCATGCACCAAAACACTCACATCCTATAACCTGGGGAGGCTATCATGTCCTAAATTTAGGGTAATCTTGTCCTGATCAGGGAGGCTCCCTCCCACAACTTTCCTCAATCTTCTACTTTAATATTAAGTATTTAAGAGCATGGTTTGTTTCTATCAAGCCTAACATAGTATAACTAGAAATTCAAACCGTCTAAAAAACCCAGATAAAATATGAACCATTTGTAAAAGAAGCAAGTACATCATAGAATAGATAAAACAATTCTGAAATCTTAACAAAATGATGTAGAATAGTTCAACTCTTGTATAAGGTCCCTTTGGAATGCCATCTCATAAAAACAATTTAAAAGCACCCAAAACACACTAGAAAAGGTCACTAAAGGAAGTTATGGCATAGACATTGCCTTGATAAGTGTTGCAAAAGTTTCATCTTGAGCACGGATCTACCTCGACATCCTAAATAACCAAAGTAAATAGATCATTATAGGGCCTTAACCCTGGCTTCATCATAGAGCTAAAATAACCTAACCAAGAATCAGTCCAAAAGTTCTACTGCAAGGCCTTAATTAGTTAATTTTACTACCCTTAGTCGCGAATTATATGTTTCCTCAAATTTCAACTCAAAATTAATTAGGGTAGAAAATTCACTTCTAGACAGATTTTAACCTGAACATTTAGATAGAATAACTTGACCTCTCTGCACCATATCAATATGAATGAGTAAAATATAGAAATGTCAGTGTCTACTATAACTTTTATGCTAACGAAAAAAATTGATAACCACAAGAAGTACCCCTAAAATACCAAACTTTTATGCTAACGAAAAAAATTGATAACCACAAGAAGTACCCCTAAAATACCAAATTTTTGCAACCGGTCAGTTTCAGTTCAAATTTGCATGGTTGCAGGAGAAAATTTATATCCCCCTCGTTTCAAGTCCAAATCAAATGACACATAAATCTAGGGTTTCTTTTTTTTTTTTTTTTAATGACTTTTAGACAATCTTGTATTTTTGGATGAATTTTCAAAGAGGGGCCAATATAGGTCATTGCTTTGATCTTCACTAAAGCCCACTTTCATGCATCAAATCATCATACCTAGCTGATAAAGTTCACAAATCAATTTCAAATCATTCCTACCAGGCAATATTAATTCTTAAATCTAATATAACCTAGCTAATCTCAAATTAGAAGACTAAGACAATAGATTATAGATTTGTACCTTCAGTTATTGACATAGATGGTAAAGAGGAGGTAATCCTTCTCTAATAACTCAATAATCTAAAAGTTTGATCCATAAAAATTGGTTAGAGAGATTAAAAAAAGATCAAATTCAGATTATTGCTTGACAAAGGGCATGAAGGAAAGAGAAGAATCGCTAGTCATATACATATTTACCCACAAGAAAAAGAAGCAAGAGATGGGAGAAAGAGGCTACTGGTAATGGGGGGCCCTAACGGCAATGCTGACAATGTCTAGGAGGTGGGGTCGATAGCGGCTGGTTTCCAAAGTAGCTAGGTAGCTGGCACTGTAGGCAACAGAGGAGAGAGCGAGAGCACGAAGGAGATAAAGAAATGGTGTGAGTGAGTGAGTGAGTGAGTGAGTGAGTGAGAGTGTGTATGCGTGTGTGTGCGTGTGAGAGAGAGAGAGAGAGATATATATATATATAGAGAGAGAGAGAGAGAGAGAGACAGAGAAAGAGAGAGCGAGAGAGAGAGAATGAGAGAGTGATGTCATAGGCAAGAATTATAGAGGAGATTATTCAGAGCAAATTAAGGGGGGATTGAGAGGATTATGGGGGGGTTTTACAATCCTTCCAAATTACTTAAGGAAGATTAAAATCTATATTTTGGAAGAAAATTTTGAAAAATACAATATGATTTTACTTCTTCTAATATTCAATACTTTTTTTTTTTGGAGATTTGGTTTGGATAGCATGAGAGGAATTAGACTTGGCTTGAAATCTTAATTTACAAGGGTCTAAATACTAAGCCACAAACTAGCAATAAATTTTTAAAATTAAATAGCACTACTTATATTTTTCGATAATTACAAATATTAATTTTTGAAGTTCTACCAAAGTTGTTACTTTTTAACAAACATTTTTGGCTCAACCATGCACATAAAAAGTGGTTAGCATATGGTGATGAGAATTCTCATTTATTTTACCAAATTGCTACCACTTAGAAAAGCCATTGTTCCATCCTTCGAATCGAGCCTGCTTTAGGTGTATGGTTTGAGGAGTTACAGACAATTAGGTTAAAATTTATTGATCATTTTTCTACCCGTTTAACATTTGCTTGCCAATTCCCTTTTGAAATTGGATTTTGATTTGGTCTTCCCTCTTATAACTATGCAGGAGCATATGGACTAGATGAAACCCATCATTGAGAATAAACTTCATGCTGCTACATATTTTCTAAATGGATCTCGACAAAGCCCTTAGTCCAACTGAATTTGGAGGGTTTTTCCCCCCTCATGATGATTGGGCCATTATTAAGGATCAAATTTGCTTTACTATTGAAAATTTTTTTTAAACCATTCGGGATGCTTCTCGAAGAAGTCAATCATACATTGATTGCCTTGATTTCAAAGGAAGATAATTTAGAAAGGACCACTTCAGTTTTACCAATCAGTCTTAATAACATTTTATATAAAATATTGGTAAAATCTTAGTCAACAGAAAGCAACCTATTTTGTAACACATCATTCATCCTTCTTCAGGTACTTTTGTCCTTGATCGGGCAATTTATGACAATGTGTTGATTACTTATGAGTTTATGAACAAGTTCAAACATTCTAAAGGGAAAAAGGGCTATCTAGTCTTGAAATTGAATGGAAAGCGTATAATAGAAATTTGATTTTTCATTAAGTTGTCTTCAATGATGAGGCTTCCATGATGTTCAAATAAGATGGATAAAAGAACATATTTAGTGGTCTCTTACCCACTTGTCATTAATCACAAACTAGGTGGCTTATTCAAGCCATCAAGAGGATTATGCTAGGGGATCCTCTATCTCCATATGTATTTATCTTATATGGATGTCCTAGCACATGGGTTACATGCCTAATCCCTTAATGCTAAATCTAGAATAGAGATTAAAATAGCTTTAACTGTGACACAAATTGACAAATACCTTGTCTTCTCTTTGCAAATGATTATTATTTCTTCTGTAAAGCTACCTCCTAAGCTTTCCAAAATTTGAAATATGCTATTGATACTTTTTGTGTGAATTTAGGACAATTGGTTAAAAATCACAAATCTAACACACCTCCTAAGCTTGTTAGAATTTGAAATATGTTCTCGATACTTTTGTGTAGAATTAGGACAACTGATTAATTTCTACAAACTTGATCTTAAGTTCTCTAAGAACGGCAAACTTGATAGGTGGTATATTAAATATTTCATAGTCATCGCTAGGTAAATACTCGTTCTATCTTCCAAAGGTGGAACGCCGTAGATTATTTCCAAAGTCTTATTATTAAAGTAAAGCCCACACTTGTGATAATAGGAAGGCTAAGTGTTTTACAAAAGTTGGCTAGATGGTTCAAATTCAATCCAACCTTGCATCCTTACCTAGCCATACATTGCAGTGTTTTAAACATCCGGACATCGTTACTGATACTCTAGACTAAATAAATAATGAATATTTTTGAAAAATTTTGAATCTAATAAAGGGTTGCCTTTGATAGCTTGGGACAAGATCTGCCAACCTAAAAACGTTCGGATGTTTGGGTATGGGAAAACATCAACAATAATACGACTTTTCTTTCCAAATTGGCATGGAAAACACTCATTAACTAGAAAAGTTTTGGGTTCAATAGACGAGAGCGAAATATAATTCTCCTAACCAAGTCTTTGATTGTAAATTAAAATAATTAGATTCTTGTGTACATAAGTGTCTTTCGTAGCTTAGGCCTTTTATCAAATAAGGCATTTGTTGGAAAGTTGGTAATGACAAAACCACATATTTTTGGATAGACTCTTAGCATTTGAATAAAACTTTGGTTTACATACTAGGCTTGAATCCTTCAATCATAGCTAATATTAATGTTAAGGTAAGTCAATTCATTTTTCCCGACAAGCAATAAGCTTCTGTCAAATTATGCAATATTTACCAAATCATATAGTTCAACTAATCTAAGGTATCCCTATACTGTATGTAGAAGTTATGGATTCTTTTGTTAGAGATTTAGATATAGTGGTGAATTTTCCACTAAAACTGCTTCATGGAAAGTCCATGATAATCTCTCTAAAAAGACCAACCTGCATAGCAATATAATTGGATAAGGAAGTTGGATGTCATGCCTAAAGTTAAAATCTTACTACAGTAATTGTGACTTAGTACTCTACCTTCACGTGGCATATTGCTTCGCCCTGAACTCTAACTGGATCTTATATGTCCAGGTTGTCTTCATGATCTTGAGGATTTATGTCATATCGTTTTCCATTACCCTATGACATTAAAAGCTTGGGATTTGGTAGTCGCACCAGTGGCTTCTAGATCTCCATTCTTACATTAACTTTCTTCATGAAGAACTGCATTCGTTAGTTTACAACTAGTATTTCTACCTTTATCAGGTTGCATTACTCTTATGGAGTATCTATAAATCTTATAAAGCCTTAATTTTAAAAGATGACACTCCAAAACCTAAGGGGACCTTACAACAAGCAAAGTGTAGTTAGGCAGAATAGAAACTACAAACTTCACCCCCTCATCTCCTTCATCTTCCCCAGCAACTCCTACTCCCCCAACCCATCATCATCCGAAGAGTACCAAATCTTTAGTGGGCATAGTAGTAGGATTTGTTAATCATAGATGGCATGGAAGTCTGTTCAACTAGAAATTATTACATTTTTTATATGCTTTACTATCTAATATTTGCTCGGAATAAATTATTAAATTAGAATTTTAATATGTTTTGATTTATTTTGTAGGGATTGGAAAATTTAGAAAAAATGAATAAAATGCACTCAATTTTGGATCAAGAGAAGGGAAAAGAATGGAAAAAAGGAAACAAGCCCAGCGCTGAGGCCCACACGCAGCCAGACCGATCCAGACCTTCCTTCCTTTTTCCTTCTTCTTTCCTTGCTGGGCCTGGCCCATTGTTTCTCTACCCAGCCTCCTTCTTTTCTTTCTCTTCTTCCGGAGCTTGGCTTGGCCCAGTTTGCGACTCCCTTGCCCAGCCTACTCCCACTTAAACGCTCGTGCATTGCGCGTGACCCCCGCCAGCTTTTCCCCCAACCTCCTCCTCCTCCTCCTCCTCCTCCTCCTCCTCCTCTTCTTCTTCTTCTTCTTCTTCCTAATTTCGACCCCCATAACCCAAAACAGAGTGGAGAGCATGGCCCCTCGTCTCCCGTCCTTCAGTCGTTACTCTCTCTCTCTCTCTCTCTCTCCCTCTCGCTCTCTCTCTCTCTCTCTCTGTCATTTAATCCATCATCATCGTCATCATCAAACTGTCAGTTACAAGAGTTGATTGAAGGACAATAGAAGGGGTTGAATGGGTGTTGGGGGCGAGTCTTTAAGGGAAGTAGAGAAGCAGAGAACAACGAAGAGCATGGAGATAAGTGTCGAAGTAGATTAGGGGTGGCCCAGTTTTAGCTTTTTCTTCAATTCCGTAGCTTGGGTTTCAAGATTCAATTTTTAGAATTTTAAAGGTCATGTGATTACATTAAGATTAGTTTCAATTGAGTAAAATTATTAGTCTTCGGTTTAATTCTGAGTTAGATTTCTGAGTTAATTCCTTTGTAAGTTTGCTTCAATTCGATCCTGAAATTTCAAGCGTGTTCATGGCAATACCAGGGGTGTAAAACATTAGAGGTTGGTTCATTCCAAATACTTGCTTGCTGTCCTCTGCTTCTGCTATGTTGAATGCATTCTAGGCACATGGAAATTAGAGCTAAGTGTTGGTGGGTTAAAATTGTTTGCAATTTGGTGCTTCGTCCTATTTTGGTTTGAGATCTCTGTAAGTTAGAGCTCACAAATTTGTTTATTTAGTCTTAAATTAGTTTAGAATTTTTGGTAACCTAATTTCACAACTATCTCTGTGGATCGACATCTGAAGTATTATAATGGTAAACCGTACGCTTGCAGGAAATTACAAGAAGTTTTCGACGCCGTTGCCGGGATAACGTTGTGAAATTAGGTTGCATTGAGTCCTTTGCATCGATTCCGTTTTTGTTTCGTATCTTTGATTTTTCGATTTTGTGTTCGTTAGTTTAGTTTTAGTTGTTTTCGTTTAGTTAAGCTTTTTTTGGTTTTTGGTTTTCGATTCAAGTTCATATTTTTGGTTTTTATTTTAGTCCATTTAATTTAATTTTCGTTATTATTTTCTGCTTAAAAAAAGGGGGGGACTAACAATTTGGATATTTGTGCAGGAAGCATAAACAGAAAAAATTCAGGAAAAAAATGCTCTTCTTTTGTGTTTGTGTTTATTTTCTATTTTTTGTGTTAGGTTACTATTTGATGTTTAAGCCTTTCTTTTATTTTGGTCACATAGTTTTATTTTTGTTAGCTTATTTTATTTTGCTCACTTAATTATTTGAGTCCCTTGCTTTTGTTTTAGCAATTAGTTTGTAATTAGTGTCTTAGATGCATTTTCGTTCCTTTAAAAAAAACTCCAAAAAAAATAAAAAACTTAAAAACCCTAAACAATTGAAAAAAAATTTGAAATTAAAATTGGGAAAAAAAAACGCTTCAAGCATGCCAGTTTTTCATTGCCCATAATTCGAGCATGAACCTTTCTGGAGTTATCTTTCAAGACTTAATGGTTATCGTGCTCAGTTGAATCAAAATTTCAAAAATAGGAAATTTGTGAGGTCATTGCTTCGACTTTGAATTTTGAATCTTGGGGTTATATTGAATCTATTTATCCTGGAGGTGTACTAGAATTATCATCTAAAAGTCAAGATAAAGTTTGAGATTTCTTTGAAAAAGTAGCTTGGGATACGTATGAGTTCGAGCAAGCTAAAAAGAGTTTTGGTTACCCAACTCATAGTGAGTTTGTTTTTCTTGTTAGTCCTTACCCACAGGATCATTTTATAGATTTATATGACCCCTCTTATTCTTGTGTGTCTCCTGTTTTGTGTGATTATTGTGATTCTTCTAATCAGGATATTCATACTTGTCCATATCATGATTAGGTTGATGCTATCTGTGCAAGTGTTGAAAAGAAGCTAAATTTATTGACTGACAAACTGGTAGAGATTATGAAAGAGACAATTGCTGAATATTCTCAATGTTTTAATCATAGTAGGGAGGATATTCACTTGCATGAGTCTGACTTTATTTTAGAATCTTCTACAACTGCAGTTAGTCTTCATGATGATTTTGAACCCTCTTATCTCGCTTGGCCTAACTTGAATAATGACATGCCTTTGCCTATCGTAGAGCAAGAGGAGGACTTCCCATCATCTGACCTTGCACCCTACATTAGCTCACCTAATGACATCATTAAGGATGTTCTTGTTTCTGCCGATCCACCCACCTTTTTTTATGAATCTTTTGAGTTTGAGGAGGGGAAAGCATTTGCGAGAAATTGTGAGTTAGATATGAGCGTCACAACTGATGAGCATTATGGGTTAGATGAGTCAGATTTTTGTTCCAATGAGTCATGTGAGGAGGATGTTGACCCCACCATATTGGAATTCAATAATGATATTCTTTATGCAGAATATAAATCTTTTTCATGTGGGTTTGATATTTGATGTGGGTTTTCATGTTAAATATGAATCATTCCCTTTTGATATCATCATTCCTGACCTTCTATTTAATTTAGATGATACTATTCTTTATGTAGAATATGAATCTTTTTCTTGTGAGTTTGATATCAATGGAAGTTCTGATAATGGTTTTTGCACTGAATATGAGTCCTTCTCTTTTGACCTTATCAAACCTAACCTCCTCTTCGAATCTCACAAGTTTGAACTTGTCAAGTCTGAAACCACTGTCACTAAGAATTTTGATTTAGTCTAGACTCTTAAGCTTTTGATATTATAATACTTGTGGATTCAGAACCTATATTTTTCCTGGATGGCTCATTCATGATAACCCAATTTCTAGGCCAATGAACTACCGGCTGGATAGTTTGAATTACATCTGCTTGTTTGATGTTTGGGCCCATAAATTTGATAAATTGAAGAGGGTCCTTACTTGTGCTTCATTGGCATGTTGGATGTACTCTTTCTAGTTCTAACTCTATACTTTTTATTGTTGCTATGTCATTGAGAGTTGGTCTTATGTGTTTGATAAGCTACTACGTGCTCTAATGGGTTTTGATTTAAATACCAATTTTTAGCTTAATATGGAATGGTTGCTGCTCCATGAGCCCCTATCTAAACAAATTTTAGGAGGCTGTAGCTTAGGTGCACTTTTACACCTGACCTAGTATAAACGTTCCTCTTATCTCCGCTTTTTATTTTGTTTTTGTTGTATATATTTGTTGCTTTGTTTTATTTTTATTTTTTTCTTTTTGAGTTTAGCATCTTATCATTTTCCTTTCTTTTTAAGTCTTCTTTTCTTTTTGTATTTTTCTTTTTGGTTGTGTTTTGTGTTTTTTCCCACTCCCAATGAGGACATTGTGAGATTTAGGTGTTGGGTGAGAAAACCTTACTTTGGAAAAGTTTGAAAAAAAAATTGAAAAAAAATTGAAAAACTTGAAAAAAAATTTAAAAACTTTGAAAATCCGAAAAGATTTTTGTTTTATTTTTGGGGAGGCTTCGTACTATTCTAATCAGCTTAAATTCCCTATGTTATAACTTTTAGCTTGTATGTGAGCGTGATGTGCATGAAAGGTCTCTGTCCTCAATGTGTCATTCTAAGCCCTAATTCTAATCCCAATTGTTTACAATCGTTGTGTAATCCAATCCCTATTTATGTCATCCTTATTGTCTTAAGGTCTTAGTTTTCCATGATTGACTCTCCCACTTGTCTTTGACACGATTATTTTGGTTTTTTGTTTGCATTCTAAAAAAAACAAAAGGAAAAAAATGGAAATGAAGAAAGAAAGAAAAGGCAATAAAATAAGATTTGGAATGACAAACATCACTTTCAGGCATGTGCTACTGGGCGTTATCCTTTGAGGCATGTGTTACTGGTTGTTATCCTTTGAGGCAATACTACTATTGGAAAAGCTTGCTTCCTGTGTTAATAAGTCAATAATGTAGTTTGTATCAGTCAAATGGGATTGAGTTTGATTCTGATAGACCTAAGCCCTAGGATGATAATGCACTTGCACACGAGCACTGAGATGGATTCAAAGTCTTGATATACAGAAGGGTGAAAAGTTAGTGTTTTGATGTCATCCATATGGTAGAGAGTCTTGATGAGTACATTCTGTTTATATGCAGGCTAATATCTTTGTTACACAGGTGATTTGGTTAGTTAGAATGTGCACATGCTTCTCCCTTGTATATTTATGTTTGTAAATCTCAACTATTTTTCTATTTCTGTCTCTCTTTTCCTTTTTTATTTTCTTTTTTAGATTTTATGGGTATATCTTCTCCAAACCCTTAGGAGACCTTACTCGTCCAATAGGGATAACATAGGGGTTTAAAGGGCTTGTTACACATGTTAAGTGCAAACGTGATTCCTACAAAAGTGAGTAGTGTTTTATTTATTTTTCTAGGATTTTTAGTTTTCTTTTACTCGAGGACGAGCAAAACTTAGGTGTGGGGGTATTTGTACAATGAAAAATTATTACATTTTGTACCCTTTATTATCTAATATTTACTCGAAATAAATTATTAAATTAGAATTTTAATATGTTTTTATTTATTTTGTAGGGATTGGAAAATTTGGAAAAAAATGAATAAAATGCACTCAATTTTGGATCAAGAGAAGGGAAAAGAATGGAAAAAAGGAAACAGGCCCAGCGCCCAGGTCGACACGCAGCTAGACCGGTCTAGACCTTCCTTTCCTTTTCCTTCTTCTTTCTTTGCTGGGCCTAGCCCATTTTTTCTCTACCCAGCCTCCCTCCTTTCTTTATCTTCTTCACGAGCTAGGCCTGGCCCACTCCGCGACTCCCTTGCCCAGCCTACTCCCACTTAAACGCACATGTGTTGCACATGACCCCATGCTAGCTTTCCCTCCAACCTCCTCTTCTTCTTCTTCTTCCAGATTTCGACCACCAGAACCTGAAAGAAGGCGCAGAGCATGGCCCCTCATCTCCTTTCCTTCGGCCATTACCTTCTCTCTCTCTCTCTCTCTCTCTCTCTCTCTCTCTCTCTCTCTCTCTCTCTCTCTCTATATATATATCATTTAATCCATCATCATCAACATCATCAAATCGTCAGTTACAAGAGTTGATTAAAGGGCAACCGAAGGGGTTGAATAGGCATTGGGGGCGAGCCTTTAAGGGAAGCAGAGAAGCAGAGAACAACGGAGAGCATGGAGATTAGTGTCGAAGTAGATTAGAGGTGGCTTAGTTTTAGCTTTTTCTTCAATTCCGTAGCTTGGGTTTTCCAGAATCAACTTTTAGAATTTTAAAGGTCATGTAATTGCACTGAGATTAGTTTCAATTAAGTGAAATTATTAGTCTTCGGTTTAATTCTGAGTTAATTCCTTCGTAAGTTTGCTTCAATTCGATCCTGAAATTTCAAGCGTGTTCGTAGCAATACCGGGGGTGTGAAACATCAGAGGTTGGTTCATTTCAAATACTTGCTTGTCGTCCTCTGTTTTTGCTATATTGAATGCATTCTGGGCACATGAAATTACAGCTAAGTGTTGGGGGATTAAAATTATTTGCAGTTTGGTGCTTCGTCCTATTTTGGCTTGAGATCTTTACAAGTTGGAGCTCACAAATTTGTTTATTTAGTCTTAAATTAGTTTAAAATTTTTGGTAACCTAATTTTACAACCATCGCTATGGATCAATGTCCGAAGTATTACAACGATAAACTGTACGCTTGCGGAAAATTACAACAAAGTCTCATCATAGCTGGATCATGCTTTATGGGGCAAGCCTTGAATCCGATTGTGTAAGCCGTAACAATGAGAGATGGAATTAAGGTCATATTACAGTCCAGTTTGCGTTGGATACGAGTTGAATATGATAACCAAATCACCACAAAAGTAATACAAGCACAGATCAATGCTCCTTGTCAAATAGCTCCCATTCTTCAGGGCATTAGGAACATGATTTCAAATTGTGAATGTATTTCATTTACCCATACCTACCATAAGGTTGTTATGACGACATACTAGATGACCAAATTGGATAGTTTACTTTGATCTATTTCTCTTTCCATTTTTTCTTCCCCACATTGTCAGGAATATCTTTTTATTCTTGTCAATGATGACTTGAATAGAACCCAAGCAAGAAGGCTACTTGATGTTTTGTACTTACCTTTTATAAAAAAGGAAATATATATTAAAAAAATGGATTTATGACATATACAACAAGCCTAAAAAGAATATATATGACATGTGGAAGTATGTGTTCTAGGGGCATGCATAATGTGTTGCTAACTTTGAGGCATGTCGTTTTAGATTCCTCAAAGTATCCCCAAAACAGAGATCAGATTGACATTGGTAAAGGCACTAAAATGTAGGTTGTAATTTGTTAAATTGAAGTTAACTCAAAATACTCTAGAATAGCCAATAATTTTCTGTTCAAAAATAAATGCAAAGAAGATATAGTGGGGGAAATGAAGATTCGAGCTTTGGGAGTCTTTCAAGCAAAAGCTTTATTATCATGTTGTTTTACAATAAAAAATGACTTTTATATTGAAGGAAGGATTTTAATATTGTAATCAGCTTAGCAAACTATTATTATTTCTTCTCAATACTATTTCAAACATTTTTATATTGACACAAATTTCTTCAGTTATAGAGGTAATTTTGATAGACTAAAATACCACCCAACCTTTTTATAAGAACCAATTGTATCAAACAATAAAAAATTGGTATAGAACATTGTTCGAACCTGGTTTATGAACATTAGTCATGATAGATACATATACATGAATATTGACATATATGTATTGATGTATTTTTTGATTAAATACATTTTGATGTTTCTTTCAATCCAATTTCAACTAGAATGATATGGTTTTTGATTTCTAATTTCTTTTTCTGGAGTAGAGTCTAAAATGATACAAATTACAACAAGACACAAATCATACCTTCTACCCAAAAAAGAAATAGTCCAATAAGTCAACAATTGGTACTATCAATAGTGCATTTGGGAAAATTGCAGTTGTATGTGGTCCGACCCGCAAATTGTCAATTCTTGATTTGATTAACCCTTCAAAAACTAGACCTAAAAAAATTCAATTGATATGATAACACGACTCAAACTTGACCAAAAGTTATTGACAGAAACACGAACGCGACACGACTCGAGCCAATTTTGACTCGAAATGGACACAATTTGATCGTTCAACATGAAAAATATATAATCTATCAATTTTGAGTAAATTTAGATTATTTTAGTGTAGACACAAAATTGATATGTTTATTAGTTGGGTGGACCTAAACCAACCGTTTAACAATTGGTACTATCACTAGTTCATCTATCAAGAAATTAACATCGAAATCTTCAATTAGAAAAGTAATAAGAAAGTAAGGATCAACTGATTCTCTAATAATGAACTAGAAGCAGACATATATACTCACATTATCATGCATGGGTATGGTTTCATGCATAGCAGTAGAGACATTATTTTTCAAAGGAAAAAAACATGCCCAAAGAATTTTGCATCCTTTGACTCACAAATAGAAAAGTCATTCAATGACATGAATCTACATGCAACACTATTTTGGGCATAACTAATAAACATAGAATAGAAGGTTTTAGGACCGGTGTTTTTCTATTTAAGCTTACACAGCAGAACTTTAACTAAACACCTCTATACCTTAAGAAACTCAAGTTAGGGGCGTAACCTTTCCATAGTTCATATGGGTTATGGTCTAACTTCTTGTGGGGTACTCTATTAGAATATAGCAGGAAGATAAAACAACTTCCCACCAGATATTGTCAGAATGCTCCCTACTCAAAAGCATGACATTCATCACTGTTCCGTTTTGTTAGGGAGTACGGAGTGTATTAACCTTATGTATGATACCATTTTTCTTACAAAAGGCTGTTAGAGAGTTAGTCTGACATTCTTCCCTACTGGTTTCAACTCTCTTGATTTTTTGGTCCAATTGGTTTTCCCGTTCTGCTTTGTATTTCAAAAATATTTCCTTAGCCTCATTTTGGATGTAAGAAGGTATACTTTGTTGTATCTACATCAGTCATCTATGAAGGTGATGTAGTACCTTTTTCTTTCTTTGCCGACTGTGTTCTTAAAGTCTATTAGGTCTGAGTGCACTAGTTCTAATAGTTATGTTTTTATACCAGTGACTAGTTTGAAAGGTTTTCTTGGAATATTTAGCTTTTATGGACACAAGACACTTAAAAAAATTATCAACATTCATAGCAAGAATTAAGAGCAGATTTTTGAGTTGTTTTATGGAAGCAAAATTAACATGGTCTCGCCTACCATGCCGTGAATCAAAAAACTCAGTAATATAAGTAGAACTAGAAGCATTTCTATTCATCATCTCAGAAGCAAGATTAAGTACAAACAAACTCTCATTCAGATATCCCTTCTAACAAAGACCCAATTACAAGAAATAACTACCTTTTCATCTCCAACAATAGTTTTTAATTTGACTTTGTTGAGAAGTATACTGGAAACTACATTTCTATGAAGTGAAGGAATATACAATACATTGCTCAACGATAGTAATGTGCTAGAAGTAAATCTTAGAAGAATATTCCCTTTAGCCATAACTCTAACAGAAGTAGAGTTCCTTATGCAGATGCATTTGCCATCTCCAGCATCTTCAAAGTCCTGCATAAATTCTTTGTTAACGCAGAATTGCCTTGAAGCTCTAGTGTTATAGATCCATTTAGCATTGTTTGCCACCATGTTTGCCTCTTTGACCACACTGTAAATGATTTCAGTGTCCTCAGTAAGTTTGGCCTAGGCTGCAAGTTGTTTGACGGGCTTTTGGTTTGTTTGGGACAGCCCTTTGTGAAGTGGGCAGTGGTACACTTTGTGTGCCCGCTTGCCACAGACATAGCACAACCCTTTTGGTTTCTGGATCTTGCTGCTAAACTTGTTCTGCTACCTAGGATGGCTTGGCTTCTGGTTCTCTTACCTTTTGCCTTTATATCTCTCTCTATGTGTAGGCACAACTGATTCAACTAAGTTAGCTTTTAAAAATTTTAAAGAAAATGAATTCATCTTATCTTTGAAACAATTAGCCTCTTTAGTTCTCATGTAGGTGACCAGTTTTTGCAGCGTCAGGTCTTTCTTCTTATGTTTCAGTTGATTCCTATAATCACTCCAGGATAGTGGTAATTTCTCGATCAGCAGATTAACCTGCAATATCTCGCACCTCTACATGTTCTCGTTCAAAACTTTAACACACAGGTTCTCATAGATATGAACCTGCCCTATGATTGGCTTGTCATCAGTAATCTAGATCTGTAACTATTCACCAACCACATACTTCTTATTTCCATCATTATCAACTCCATACTTCACCTCCAGTTTCTCTCATATGATCTTAGCGAATTTGAAGGTGACAAACAAATCAAACAGGGGATTAGTCATATGGTTCAACAGATGCCCCTGACCACTTTATTGTCTTTCTCAAATTTTTATCATAGTGCCTCATCGATAGGTTTGGCTTTGTCTTCGTCAATTCTATCAGTGGAAGCAACAATGTTTTCAGATGCATTGTTCTCTTCAGTTAGATTAGAGAACAACACATAGTCAACTTCTAATTGTTCACAGAAAATTAGAAGTTTTTTAGGATCAATGTCTGTAGTTGGTTCCATCCAGATATTCGAGTTTTGAGAGGCTTAAGAGGGCTTTGTTAACGGTGAGAGCCATTGGTTTACACATGACATGAAATCTCTTTCAAATTGTTTAAAAAAAATAAATAAAAGGAAATCATTGACAGAGAAATGTGAGAGAACGAGAGGTGTGCCATGGAGAACCATAAGCGATTTTGGCTCGATCAGGTTGTAAATCAAAGTAGTCGATTGCTCCCTAAGGTTCACATAGCGAACCTCTGAACGCATGCACTCGCGACCAGAAGTTTGGAATACGCAAGACTACAATTACCCAGAGTGTTGGAGGAGAGAATACTAGAGTAAGAAGAAAGGAAAGGAAGAATGCTTTTTGTGTGTCTAGAAGCTTCAGGAACGATGGTATTTATAGAGGGAAAAAATAGCTATTAAAGGGTGACACAATCTGCTGAAACAGAGATATTATAGCTGAAGATCAGAGATAACTCTTGACTACATCCACTAGCCGTTACTAGAGGAAATTGTGGAGAAAAATCAGCACGAAGTCTTTGACTGTTACACCAATGGACAAAAAATAAAAGAATTTTCCTTCAAACAATTAGCAGATAAACGAAGCCCACGGCTATGGCCACGCCCACACCAAACTGGACCAGGCGGGTGGGCGGTGCGTGCCCCCGTGTGTCGTGGTCAACCCTCACCCTACAACATTAACAAAACCAAGCCCAAATGAGTTTAACAAGCCCAAGGAAAAGGGAGTAATAACAATTACACAAGAGACTATCAATCCTCCTATGTGGGACAAGAAAAAGGTATGAAAAAGAAAGCTAGTTGTTGCGATTATATCCAACGTATTATACCCATAAGAGGAAAAGAATTTTTAATGTACTTCAAAAAATTGAATTAATGCTAAATAAGAATAACTAAACAGTAATGGGATATATGAGTCCAGATCATAAGGATTGAATTGTATGCAAACGTCGAAACAGGAAGGAAGCAAACAAGTTTATGCAATGTATTAAAATAATTGTTATTTTTAATGTACAATTTTAGACCTTCGCTTTGACAGCATTCCTACTAGGGTGTGCAAAAAAAATCCGAAACCAAAAACTCAAATTGGAAAACCCAAAAACTAAATCCAAATTTGATTAGCCAGTTCGAATTTTCTAAAAAATCTGGTTTTGTTTATTGAGCGAAAAAAAAAATTCAATTTCTACTTGGCATTTGTGATTTGGTTAACTGAAACTAAAACTTCAATTTTTTTATAAAAAAACTAAATCACATATTAGTTAGTTTAGATCCTAAAATTATAAAAAGATTAGACTAACAGTATTGTGGAAATTAATTAGTGTCTTAAATAGTTAGATTAAATAAAAAACGGATAGAAAATTGAAATTTTATAGTTTATATTGATGGTTCACTGAAAACTGGTTAACCGAAATTTTCAGTTCGGTTTTCAGTTCATAATTTTAGGATCTAGTTTCTAGCTAATCAATTTTCAGTTAACCAAATTTTCGAGTTCATTGGATTTTTAGTTAATCAGTTTTGATCACCTCTAATTATTTCGTACCATACTAAAGAAAGGGGCGGAATGTAGATGAAATGCAAACACAATTTTGAA
Organism: Carnegiea gigantea; assembly: GCA_029747015.1. Lineage (NCBI taxonomy): Eukaryota > Viridiplantae > Streptophyta > Magnoliopsida > Caryophyllales > Cactaceae > Carnegiea > Carnegiea gigantea. The sequence goes on from JAKOGI010000292.1 coordinate 111,679, forward strand.
GGGGGGTTGACACTTGATAGAGATATAGATACAGATACCAAATGAAGCACCTAATTTTTTTTCCCCCTGAAAGGAAGATTTCCCTAATTCCATTCTCTGACCTACTTTTCCTTTTATGGCAACTTTTTTTCTTTCAGTGTTTCATAAGAATCAACTGCGTCACTATTGCCGATCAATTTGGTCAAGTTCTTGAAATGATATTCTTCTTAGTCCATCCAAAAATCTTAGATGCGGTCCACCTAAAAGTCTTTAGATTTTTTTTCATTTTATTAATTTCATGGGTAGAATTGCCTACAATTGTATTGATCCTTTGGTGAAGGTTTCAATAAGAGGCATTTCGGAATCATGTGGCATCAGAAAGGAGGAACTGTTGGAGAGATAAGGGAACTAAGCAATGAAGTTTTATTGGTAAAGGAAACCCAATTTATCATGGCTGAAGCCTTAGGGAAATTGCAGATCACATGATTGCATGACTTGGGAAGATGGATAGATCGAGTAAAGGGAGTGCTTATTGCATCACTTAGAGCAGGAAGACTTTTATTTCAATCTTAAGGGAATTCATAGTTGTGTTTGCCCAGTCCTACAAAGAGATGCTGCACATAGAGCGTATAAGATTCCTTTCTATCATGATGTCATACTGGTAAAGCAGGAGCTTCGCCAAATGAAACTGGAGTGTTCCATGAAGACAAAGGAGAAGATTCAGAAATAGTTGGATGCAAGTTTCATTAGGATCACATAATAGCCCTAGTAGGTAGCTAACATTGTATCAGTTCCTAAGAAAGATAGAAGGGTAAGAATGTGTGTAGACTTCAGAGGTATCAACAAGGTCATTTCTAAAGATGATTCCCTCTATCGTATAAAGACATTTTGGATGATACTGGTTGTGACCTCACTTCTTTCACAAATGGCTATGGTAGCTATAATTATGTGAAAATTACATAAGACATGAGAAAGACTACTTTCGTTATTCGCTAGGAAATATACTATTATATTGTAATGCAATTTAGGTTAAAAAATTGTTAGGACAACTTATCAAAGGATAGCTAAGGTTATACTCAATGACTTAATGCATAAAGAAACAAAGGTATATGTGGATGATATGATCATAAAGGCAAAAGAAAAAAGTCAGGCATATCCAAACTCTTCAAAAGTTTTTTTTTTTCCTAGACTTAGAAAGTATAATATGCACTTAAACCCACATAAAAGCGCGTTGGGGTCGCTTCTAGTAAGTTACTAGGATGTGTAGTCAGCTTAAGGGGAATTGAAGCCAATCCATCAAAGATCAAAGCAATACAAGAGATGCCTCCGCTGAAGATAGAAGAGGAAATACATGGATTTTTAGGTCATCTTTAGTACATTAGTCGTTTCATATCAAAGCTAACTATAGTATGTAAACCTATTTTCAAGAAATTATAGAAGGGAGTCAAACCTAAGTGGATATGGAGTGCTAAGAAGCCTTTAATAAAATCAAGATTTACTTGGGTAACTCACCGGTCCTGGTACTACCCTACCCAAGAATTCCCCTGATATTCTGTCTCACAACAATAGCGACAACGATGGGGGTCATGTTAGCCTAAAAGGCTTATGGGGAAGAAAAACTATTTACTATCGGAATCTCTGGATTAAGAAACTCACGACTCCTCCTTGGAAAAGACTTCACTAGCATTAGTTTGGGCATCTAAAAAACTTTGAAATTACATACTAATCGTATGGTGTAGATCGTGGCATTGGTGGACCCAATAAAATACCGGTTAGTATCGCAGTTATCAGTAGCAAGATCGTCAGATTGATAGTACTATTATCAAAAGTTGACTTAGACATTACATTCTTTAAAAATTCATCAAGGGAAGAGCCTTATCAGGATTCCTGATGAATCTGCCAATGCAGGAACAGAAAAAACAAAATTTTGGATTTCTGAGGAAAGAGATCCTTCAGGCATAGGAAGACATCTAGATAGTGTATTTAGATGGGGCTTGTAACCAAAAAGGACTTGAAGTAGGCATCCTTTTGGTTTCCTCAAAAGGGGCACATCCTCCCATCTCTATTAAACTTGATTTCGAGGTCATCAACAACATGGCAAAATATAAGGCATGCATTATTGGGTTGTAAGTTGTGCTAGAAATAAGGGTGAAGAATACCTGGGGTATAAAGAGATTCTAACTTGATCGTCAATCAAATCTTACAAAAATAAAAGGTGAAAAGTGAAGCCTTGGCACCATACCAAGCTCATGTGATTGAGCTCACCAAACACGTCACCCATGTTACTTATGCCTATTTCCTACGCAAAGATAACAAGTTTGCAGACATACTGGCAAAGTTAGCTTCTATGATCAATATTTCTAGCGGCATCAATTCTATGCCTCTATGTAATACCCTAACCCCTTCCTGGATCGCGAACAGTTACTAGAAATGACTTAAAGGGTTGTTGACTAACCCCACAAATCACTAAAAGTCTTTTCAGCATGTTTTATCCTCACTCACATGCTTCCCGGTAAACTTCCAAAGAGGTCACCCATCTTAAAATTTCTCCACAGCAAGCACGCTTAACTGTGGAGTTCTTAGGTGTGGGCTTTCTGAAAAAGGAAAGTGCATCTTTGGTGATATAAGTAGTCATTTCAATCCTTTAAGCTATACTTGGGTGTTACATTCACCCCCACTTGAAGTACACAACATTCTCGCTGTACCTCCTAAACCGACCGACTTACGCGTCCTCTTGATCGGCGATCAATACCTAGTATCTTTGCCCCGCTAGGTGACTATCAGGACTCTTCCGTCCACTGGCGCAACTCGTGGTTGCTGGTCGGCTCTGATACCATCTGTCATGCTTCGACCCCTTCCGGGTCGTGCGCAGTTACCAGGAATGGCTTAAAGGATTGTCGACTAACCCCATAAATCATCACAAACCTTTTCAATATGCTTTATCCTTGCTGACACGATTCCTAGGAAACTTCCCATGAGACCATCCATCCTAAGATTTCTCCACAGCAAGCACGCTTAACTATGGAATTCTTAAGTGTGGACTTCCTAAAAAGGAAGGTACACCTTTTGATGATATAAGTAGTCATTTCAATTCTTTAAGCCACACTCGGGTGTTACACCCTATCAGTGGAAAGGAGGAATTAATCAAGCTATTGATATATAGTAGATATATATACCATTGACGCAACTAGTTAGTATGGTGACATTCATCAATATTTGGCAAAGAAAGAGTACCCTCAAGGCTCCACCCCCAAAAACCCAACATGCATTTAGACTACTAGCTTTGTAATACTTTGAAGATAAGGGGAAATTATATAAGAAGATAGATATAAGCACAAACCTACTTCACATGACCCAGGAATAAGCATAACAAATCACAAAGGGGGTTCATAGTAGGGACTATGTGCTAGAAATGAATGGTAGAATGCTGTCCAAAAAGATTCAGAGGATGGGTAATTACTAGTCTATAATGGAAGATGACTATCATGCATTTGTTAATAAATTCCATAAGTTCCAAATATTTGCCAATCTACAGCACTAGTCAACTTAGTTTCTCTCAACATGTACTTCTCTGTCGCCCTTTAGCATAGGGAATTGATATAATTGGAGAAGTGATACCAAAAGGAACTGGGGCTCATGATATGTGCTAGTAGTAATAAAAAGCTTTAGAAAATGGGGGGAAGAAGGTTTCCTAAGCCAAGATTAGCTCAAAATGTATGGATAAATTTATAATTTAGATGCAGATATGGTGTACTACAAGAGCTGATAAACAACCAAGGTAACCATTTCAAAAAAGAGGTGATAAATCTACTTAAAAAGTACAAAATTCAATATCATAAGTCCTCCCCTTATTGATCTAAGACGAATGGAGCAGTCGAAGTGGCTAAAAATAATATACAGTGGATAATTGAGAAACTAGCTATAAACTATAAGGATTGGCCTGACAAGTTACCCTTTACTATGGGGATACCAATTTTCAATTCATACCTCAATGAGAACAACACCCTACTCCTTCATATATAGAATGGAAGCATTACTCCTAACTAGATTAGCCATTACTTCACTTAAGGTAATAGTGAAAGGTCAAATCTTATAGTCAAAATGGGTAAAAGCATGGTAAGAGGAATTGATCTTGTTCGATGACATAAGGCTACGAGCCTTACATAAGGTCTAGTTGTATCAAAATAAGATCTAAAGGGCATTTAACAAAAAATTCAAACCTGGAGATCTATAAGAAGGTGATATGATTCTAAAAGAAATGAGGGCCACAACTTAGGACTAAGAGGAAAGTTTAGGCCTAACTAGTAAGGTCTATCTCATTAAAACTATTCTACCAGGTAAAGTAATGGAATTAATGGATATAGATGGAGAGGAGCATGTCCAGATCACAAATCATGACCAGCTTAAGAAGTATTATATCTAGTAATCATGCTACTCATCAAAAACCCATATCAGGCTACGGGGGAAAAAATGCCCAGCCGCAAACTTGGAATGAAGGATAGAAATATGGACATCTTTAAAGTAGCTACCATATCCAAAGTAGTAGTGATAATTTAATTTCCCTATACTTCGACCCACAAAAGGCTTAGGAGGTCCATTCTAGGCCTAATAAAAGTAGATAATATTGTTAGTGAACTACGAAGGTCTGGCTCTGCATTATGGATACATAGCAAGCTCTTAAGGTCTGGCCCAAAAACTCTATTATGTTTGAATCATCCATTGTGTCCACATAAGACCATTTCAAAAAAAAAAAAATAGAGGCAACATATTACATGCTAACGGCTCTATTTAACTAAAGAGAAGCCTAGCACTAACAACGTGGCCCATGTCCTGCCGACCAGGAGCATAGATGGGCGTCTGGGTGGAAACTTGTCTAATAAATTTTTTTTTTCCCTGTAAGCACATGCTAATTTGATAAAAATTCAAACATTTAGCAAGTTAGCAGCAATATAAGCAAGGATGGTGTAAGAGCTATAACACTTTATTACCATTAAAGTCTTGAAAATACTAAGCTTACAACTTATAATTAAATATACTATAGCATTACTACCAAGAAGTTATCTAAATGAGCATACTATTAAACTTTATTTTAGACTTGTTAATAACAGGCAACATATATTATTAGTCTCTATTAAGTTTCTTATCCTTCTTAGCCTGTGAATTTTCTTTTAGTGGATAGGATCTTAGCTCTTTTCTTTCCGCTTAAGATGAGTCGCCTTTTTTCTTGACCGCTTCCATTATTGTAGCTCTTATAAATTCTTCTAGGGCCGCAAAATCCTACCTTTCCCAAATAGCCTTCCTTGATTGAACATCAAATTTAATCATCCAACTAACATAGTATTCATGGGATAGGAAACATAGCTATGATGGGGTGTTGAAGCCAATATTCCGCCCCAGACTTGATGCAAGAGGCATCATTCATCTAACTTCTCAAAGGGAAACAATTTATCATCAAAATAACTTGCTTATGTGCAAATTGCCTCATCAACTATTCTAGGAAGAAGTAAGTCCTCATCAATTGGCCAACCTAGAACACATAAGCGTTGTATTATCATCATACCCCTCCAATGTATTACCTAATGAACAGGCGGCCCTCCTTTAGGAACCTTTTCCTTTGGTAGAATTGCAAGGCTAAGTATGTATTCACATTCTTCAAAACCTTAATCAACCCAAGGTATTCTAGAAACCAAATCTACATGAAAATAGAACCAAAACAAAAGAGAAAAAGAAGAAACAAACACAAGCCCAGTAGAACATGGACGCATTCCTAGGCCCAATCATGAAAAAAGAGGTAAAATGGATGTAAAAAGTAAGGAACTTTCCTTTATTATTGAGCCTAGTAACACAACCCATGTCCTTGTCAGGAATGGGAGATTTACCTAAAGTAGCAGCGGGCTTTCAGAAAAGAATTGGTCAGGAAGATGGCGGAGTTGATCCAAACATAGTATGGTTTTGGCCACCACAACAGGTGTGGGAGTTTGATTGTGATAAATGCCCTCCACTACATTTAGAAGTATGGCTAGACCTTTATTCATAGAATAGCCCATAAATAGGAAGGTGCCAAGAAGGCATAAGTTCACAGCCCTATGCCTATGCATGACTTACAGAACTTGCTTGTTTTCCCCTCGAAAATAAGAGATTATGAATATAAATTCCACCTTGCCCTCAACAACAATGACCAGAATGTCCTTGTTACTTATACCCAAAAGATGACGACACCTAGGGGCTATGTTCTTTGGAGATCAAGGAAGAATAGCGGACAATAGAGTAGAATGCCTGGAATGGAACTAGATTCTTCAACTCGAGCACACAATTCCCGAGTCCTGAAGCAGAATATATGAACCTTAGAATCCTATAAGGTTATCGCGGCTCTAAGGAATTCCCAACAAATCTTGACTTGGCCAAGGTTAAAGAAGCTGTTTAGTATGAAATCCTTAAGTTTATTCTTGTCTTTGAATTAAGAGCAACCACAATGTTAGGGTAGAATAACATGATGATCTCTAGAAAGATTGCTTTTATAAAAGATGTGGGTTTGAATTAATTTGCATCACCGTTAATTTATAGATGCACAAAAAAAGGCAAGCCCACTCCAACTAGGAATTAGGACCTCAGTCTGATAGGACACAAATGAGTTTTTCAGCCCTACTACAAATTGAGTTCTTGTTGGATTTGAACTGGCACCATGACCCAGTCATGAGCATGTCCCAAACCTAGGTGGCCCAGCCAACTATTTATTTTTTCCTCTCAAGCTAACTGATTGTACCTATAACCATTTGTAATTTAGACATTGACTGATAAAATTTCGATTATTTCTTATTTAGGACCACAAAGCTCCCATTTCTTGATAGTTTTCTTGTTATTTATGTTTTCTAGGGGAGTGGGACTACATTTGCGTAAAGTGGTAAAGAAACAGTCAAACTTGCATAACATAAAACATGCATAAAATTAGCAATGTATCTAAGAATCTACATAAGTTTGCAAAAACATCATACATGAGTCTTTAACTTTACTTCCCGGATCGTTTCGGAACCTATTGCTACTTCCACCAAAGAAGTCGTCAGCATAGCTCGTCGCAAAGTCCAAGTTAACTAAGTGCAGCTCGGGCATGGCTCGGGCTGAGGCTTGCCCCTTGAAGACCAAGAATTTTATAGAGGATCGCAATGCATTGCTCCAGACGATGGTTCTTCATCTATAATTTGAGGCATCCATGGGTCTCAAAAAGTGGATGTCGAAGCATAAATGTCTTGTGAATTATGGATTTGAAGCAGTGTTGCCTCTATAGAAGGCTCAAGATCCAACTCTGTCTCTCTTGCATAGGAAGACTTAGGACTGTCTTAGGCTCCCAGACAGAGTGTCTCCTCTCACGGGAATCCCCTGGCCATCTTCTGGACCCCGTTTCGAAAGGCAGGCAGTGCCAAATAGAATTATCCAAGAAAGAAAAAATGTGGGGGCAAGCTACCTTATGTGTTCGGGGGTGTCAACAAGAGAAGAGGTTTATAAATGCCCTCCTCATTGAATGAAAATAGCACACTATCATTCCAGATTTTTCAGTTGTGCTGTAAAGAAAATAAGATTAGCTCAATTTATAAGCATATTACTCACATGACAAAGTAAATACCATACTATGAAGTTCAGAGTGAATGGAAGTTCGAGACACTCAGATTCTGAGGCCAACTAGACATCCACATACACTAGAGCCTCCCTTGCTACACTAGCGCACAAGTTGGAATATGAAAATTAGCCGACATTCCCCACAAGATTCATAAAGGTCAATATCACAAAAATGTTTTCGAAGTAGAGGGAATCAAGATATGGCAAGTTACACAGCTAGTCATTCTTCATTAAAGGTATGCAGTCTAATCACTCTTGGAATCAATATGGTCAATGAAATGATATCCTATTTTCATCTTCGCCATTTATTCTAATTATAATATCCTAGCATAAAACACAAACGGTGAAGGATCTTTTGGGACATATGGTAGCCATTGGTTAGCACTTTGTGCAACAACCCTTTCACCTAAATACCAGATAAAATTATGGGGCCCTTCCATGAGGATTTGATGATTAGTATAGTACTGCGTACACTTCAAGAGTTGCTGTACGATTTTGCCATGAATAAAAATTCACTTAATGAAAGAAGGGGGGTCCAGAGGCAGCCTAAAGTTGCTTAAGGGACCAGAACCGAGAGCATGAGCCTTTTTGGCTAACTAGAAGCTGGTCTGGTTTCCTAGTGAGACAAGAGAACGGGGCAGACTCTGGTTATGAGTCGAGCAGTGCATTGGGCCTTATCTTATTCTTTTTGTGCTTGTGAAAAACAAAGAATAATGATTTATTAATAAAGTACCGTGGTTAAAGCATTTAACACCTCGAGGCTTAAAGACTTCCAAACCGGAATCTCCAATTTATCCTGTTTCCTTAGTCCATAAGCTCGGTGCTAGAAAATAGGCAAGTGCCCTGAAGTTAAGTGAAAGTTAGGATACTAGTAATACCAAGGCTCCAAAAAGGGATAATTCAGGACATAGAGCATCGACCCAAATAAAAAATGTGTTCTTAATAATTATATATCATTACCTTAATCACCTTCTATAAACCCCCAATGAGGTAAGTAGGTGTTGTGATCTCTATAGGTTTTATCCATTTTTTGCATTCCCATTTATATTCAATGAATAGAGTAGAATGCACGAGCACGCTCTAATTTAGAGCTTTTTCCATGTTCAAGTCTAACAAATTAACCTAATAATGATCAATAATTAAATGATTATTAGTACTTAAATGGTCACTTTTGATGCCTAAACAAGAATTCACAAACATGGGTGCATCTTCACAGGATGTGTGGTACCTAATGTAGATTTGTACTACTCCACGCATCATGGGGTCTCCAATCCCTCTCTATAAAGGAAGATTGAGGGAGACTTTCAGCTATAGTTCTATGCAATGGATGATCTTTCCTCATACCCATTCTTGTTTTAAGAGTGAGGCTCTAAACTAGTCTGTAAATAAAATGATAAGAATAGGAGAAAGAGCAACAAGGAAGCCTTAGATGCAAAAATAACCAAATAAAGGGCCATCTTATAAGCAATTGCAAAATTCAAATACTTGAAGGAAAAAAAGACGGTAGATTCCAAGCATGATGGTTGCCCGTTTGTGTCCATTATTGTATGGACTAGAGTAACATAAAGCCGCAACAAAAGCAGAAAAAAAACTTGGCCACTTTCATGGATGGTAGGGCCCATTTGAGTTCCCAAGGAGAGCACTACTACTCATATTTCATGTAGCACTAAACCAAAAAAAAAAAAATCTTGTAGAGCGCAGACCATGTCTATGGCCTAATTAATAGGTTGGTTAAACTAGCAGTATCACACAAAGGGCTCAAAATTCAACTGATTTTTTATTTGAGAAGAATTATCTCGCTTCCGTTCATGTGCATTTCACTGAATACATCAATCCAATTGAAACGAACTAATTTAATAAGACCCGCCAGACCCATGAAAGGTCAAATTTTAGAATCACTAGACTGACGAAAGGACAAACTTTAGAAGCGCTTGACCGATAAACTGTTAAATTTCAGAACTGCTAGATCAGAAAGGTCTTCTAAACTAACGAAATGCCAAAATTCAGAACCGCTAGACCGACAAAAGGTCAAATCCAAAACTGCTAGATCGGCGAAGGTCAAAATCAGAACTAGTAAACTGACGAAAGGTCGAAATTGCAAGACCAAGGTCAACTTTGAGGCTAGACTGAAGAAATGTCAAATTTAGAGATTAGACATCTAAACCGTCTACCATTTCCCAATAGAAGACAAATAGGTAAGCACAAATGATGTCTACTTTGACATTTGCCGTACACAAGCTCCAAAGTAGGAGTTAACCGTAGACATCTAAAAAGTGCCTCAGCTTTTAAGTGACTAATGACGAAACCTATACCGCAACCAGTATGTTCGGATGCCCAGTAGGAACGGAACCTTTAATTAGCTCCTTAAAAACACTAGACGTTAAACGTGCTAAAACGTGAGTGTGAGGTGCAATGCAACTGTAATACCTAGTGTGGACCCAACTTGAACCGGATTGGGTTTTAGGTTTGTTCTTCTATGTCCAAAATGCATCTAAAGTAATTAGATTAGATAAAATTTTATCTGATGAATCCGGCTAATAAGATAAAGTTTTACTAAGTGGCAATCTATCACTTTTGCCTTTTTTTAAAATTCTAGCTAGTTTGTCCTTTAGGCACTATGAAAAGAGAGCCTCCTACTAGGGCTTGATACACATAAAACTAGAAAAGAAAGGGATAGAAAAATATTTAGTGGAAACATTAGAGAGAAACAAGTAGACGTGTGGGCGAATATTCTCATTAGGTTCACTGAGCAGATTAGATGGGTTAGCCTAAAAGGAATACCCCAATACTAGTTCCTTCCTTCTAGCTCTTTTGCTTTTGTTATTTTAATTTCATTTTCTTTGATAAAGATGTATATTTTGGTAATTAATTTATCCCCTTGTCGCAATCGTTTGGACTATTTCTTTGTGTTTCTTTATACTAACCTCATTTTTTTTTCAACTTAGTTACTCAATTTACTAAATCAATATACTACATGCCGTTTTATATTAGTATGAATTAATTCACATTTTTTGTTTCTATTAGTAGAGGTCGGCAGTGATGACATGTGATATTGTGGTGCACTTTATCACAATATCGTACCTTTACTCACGAATCTAGGTCTCTACTTTAAGCCCAAGCAGTGAGATGGTCTCTACACCCAAAACCATTTAGGGCCTTTTGAACCTCTCTTTGAATTGAACCTCTCGTCCCTTTAGTATCCCTGTAGTTCTGGGTTCAATAAAAAAAAGAGCAAATATAGTTTTTGTAAGGTTTTTCTAAACAATTCACTAGCGACTCTATTTTAGTAAGTTTTGTTTTATTTCCTTCTTTATTTTATGTATTTTTATTTTTGCATTTAATTCTCCAAATTTGAGTAGAATGAAGATTACTTCCTATATACAGACTAGCTCTCTCATCCAAGCAGCCTATGACTATTTAGGCTAGAGAGTTGGGCCATGCTCTGACCTAGAGAACAAGTTCTCTAGAGCAGAGACACTATCCAAGCTTCTAGTGTGAACAATGACTACTATGTAGGTTAGGAGTTAGGATGTACACCTCATCCAGTTCCAGGATGCCTAAAATTCAAACCAGTTTGTTGTAAAAATAAAAGTAAATACAATTGAATGAAAATCTAAAAAGTACAACCAACAATTGTAGCCATTTGTAGGGCCTATAATCAGGCGCTGGGGCGTGGTCCTTACAGATATTAATTTTTTTTAATTATGCGGAAATTATTAGGTTTAGGAGGGTCTGAGGGTGGGCACATTTTTTACACGTTTTTTTTTTTTTTTTTCCTTCGACACAAACCATTTAAAGATCACCAAAAGGCAAACATTTTAATAATTACTTTAAGTGTCGTACTAATCTCTTGTTTGTTTATTCTCTTCTCTATGGTGTTCTCTTTGGGTAGGGAATAGATTACTTACACTATGATACTGTCTATTGTTAGGTCATTCTTCCCCCCTCTCATGGCGTACTGTTCTTTTGTTTAACTTCTTAATTTACACGCATCTAATGACTATTTACTTTCGTTACTTTTTGTTTTATGTATTGACCCCTTTTAGGGGTAGGCTGCGGAAAATGAATGTGTCGAAGTAGTTCTATTTGTCTAATGGATAGATGATAATGAATGCCCATATATGTGCCCTTTCAATCAATAACCTTATCCCTCCCAAAATTGTCAATTTAACATGCTTCTCTTATGCTTAAAATAATTTTTAATCAACTTTGAATTTCATTTTGTTTATTTAATAGAAAATGTCACTATAAATCATGATATTCTTCACTTTTCCTTTGGCTCAACCTATGAAAGGGGCAAATGTCTAATATTTTTGGGATTTACTTTGTGGAAAGTGCAGAGGTGTAACTTTCACAGAACTTCCATTTATTAATAAGCCTGTGAAAGAATCTCATTAGGATGTTCTTTTTGCACCCCAGGGGAAGTTACATGATTGGGAGATGGTATGAAGTTTAATCGTGCCCTGGTTGCCTCTTTTTTCCTTCCCCTTCATGTCCAATAAATTGTGTATGTAGCATTCTCTATTGTTCAAACCTAAGTTCTCAATTTCAATCACAGGTTGTATGCTATTCTCTGCTTGGCTACATTTATTATTGCACTTTCGTTTAAATTTGGGTTATTTTTGCAAATTTGTGCTTTTGATCTAATTTTGTGAAAATGTGATCTAATAATGAGTGGCAGATGAATATCATATTGTAAAGCCAAGTGGGTACGAGAGAACTAAAAATATTAATGTTGAGTTAGAAAAAAAAAAAGTACTCCTCTATCTCTTTTATCCTTATTTGCACATGTTCTCTTTATTTTATTGCTTGAGATAACTTGGGAGAAGTTTTGGATACAAGTTGAAAATGGTACATTAGAGCAACTTTCCTTTGTCTCACTAATAGACAACCCAATGAGTTTAAACATGATTCAGTTAAGTTCCAACTAGTGTTTAGAGCTCGTTTATCTATGAGGTTGGTTTTCAATGTTTTATTCTTCTGCCTTTTCATGCAATTATTAAGGTAATTGTTTTACAACAATGTGTTATTTCATGGAAACCGATTGTTATTTTGGGCCATAGTGTGCTCATTATTAATTGTTGATACCATCTTTTAATACACATGTTGGATTGGGTCTCTTTAACCCAACTAGGTCCAACCAACATTAATTAAGGGGGAAAAAAATGGAGAGAGAGGGAGAGAGAGACAGAGAGAGAGAGAATAAGCTCTTGTTTTGGTGTTTGACTCCATATGAACCCTTGCTTTTTAAATTAATTAAAGGCTTTGAGAGCCTTGGTGGGTAGGTTTTCATTGTCATGCTTAGTAGACAAGTTAGCACGTTTACCTACTAGCGCTATTCATTATTCGGTCTAAACAGGACCAGACTGAAGACCGGCCAGAACCGGATCGGATGGAATGAATTCGATTCATTCCGTGGTCCACAAATATTTTTTTTTATTTGGTCTTCAATCCAATCCAGTCTGCCTGTCCGAATCGATGACTGAAAATTTAAAAACCAACATTTTATTTGTTCAATTTCAATTTTCTTTTCGCAACTTGTAATTTCTCATTCATTCAAGAATATTGATTTTTTTTTTCATGGTGAAAATATGGTGAAATGATTCATATTGAAACAAATGTAAGATGTTTATATCATAAAAACGTCTACCTTCGATGTCAACTAAGTTACTCAATTTTGGTAGCTCCATAATTAGGTTCGGTCCAGTCTACAGTCCATAACTTCTCTCTTTTTCGGTCCTTGGTTCAACGTGGTTCGAGTTTGGCTCGATAAACACCTCTATTGCCTACTTTGCTGCAAATTGGAAATAGTGTTACTATAGATAATATAACGGTTCGAACCTAAAATCATGCTAATTACCTTATATTATATTAATCACAAATTGATCAAATTGGGCGCCACACTTTGATTTAATACTTTATATATGTGTGTCTATTTATACAATTGCAGATTGAAACAATAGAGTAGCCTTAAAATCAATTTTATTCCACTCCCAAATAACTCAATCGAATGTTAATAAAGATTTGAGTGATAACTAAATAAAAATTTGCCAAATTATTAAATGGGTAATTTTGGAAAAAAATGTATATAATATGGATGCGCATACAAATGAATAAACATAGTAATAATGCAACAGTAATAATAATAAGTTAAGTAACATATATATAAGAGAAAGCAAGGAGTAATAATTTTTTTTAAAAAAAATGTCTTCTTTCAAATTTTGCACCCAAAGGATGTACAATTAATTCATTAATTTTAGCCCAAAAATATTAACCCAAATATATATATATATATATATATATATATATATATATATATATATATATATGTAATGAATGAGAATAAAAGCAGAAGATTAGGATTTAGGTAAGAAAACTCTAGATAAAATTGGGTGTCAAAGATAAAATGTGTAGAAAAAAAGGGGGAAATGAAAAGGTAACACTAATAAACTTAACTAAAAACCCAAAATCCCAACACCCCCCTTCCCTATTTCCCGGCCAAGACCCCCTTGCTCCAAAACAAAACACCACCGCCCTTACTGCTCTACTGCCCCCTGCCCAATACGTTGGCAAGCTAGCTGTGCTGCCGCCGACTCAAGGCCGATCGCCCGCTCGCCGACCACCACCCACCGGCACCACAACCACCATCTACTCCTTGTTTTGCTCAATACTGGTGAGAAGTGTGAAACCCTAACTCTCCATGAATTTGAGTTTCAATTGTTAGTGGTTAAATTCTTGGGATTAGATGACGTATTTAACCTTAATGAATGCCAATTTGTAGTTTTTCTTGAATTTTGCTTATGAAATCAAATTTGTCGAAGCGAGGCTGAAGATGAATATGGTAGTAAGTAGACTTGAAAAAAACTGACCCAACCTAAAAACTCAACCCGAACCCGCCCGAAAAATTTGGGTTTTGAACATGATTTTCTCTACCCTAACTCAAAATAAACCAAACCCAAAAAATCTGCAAATTAGCGGGTCAAATCGGAACCCGCCTGCTTGACCCAAACATTATATCCTTGATTTTAAATTAGCTTCCATGTATCCTCTTGACAGTAATGGTTATTCACTAAATTAAATCATTTGGAGAAACTATACATTATTGCATCCCCTCACAAATTAAACAATAGTACTATTGCTTTTCCAACTCCGTTATAATAAAATAACATTGTACGCAACTTATAATGTTGACAATTTAAAAGAATGGATATGAGACGATTTGAAGTAACGACCTACTCTTAAGAAAATCAAATAAAATAAGCCAAATGCTAAAAATTCGTTAGCCATACCATTATACTTATAGTGAAATGAATGTGCCTAATATTATTTTAGATAAATTGCATTGTCGAAATCTAAGTTTTTTGATCGTATAATTAAAATACAATATCTTGTAACTTTCTAATTCATTTTTGTTTGGTTTACAATCTAATACGCCTTCAACTACAATGCTAGTAATGAGAAATGGGCCGACTATAATCTTAATATCATCGGCCTCTTAATAAAGTATACCTAATTGGATAATAGTGGATTGGTTAATGAAGATATCAAATTATTGAATGAGTTTTTAGCGAGCCGAGCCACTACAATCCATTAAGTTGCTCTAGCTGGGTTGATCAATTAATGACCTGACTAATTATTGACCTTACTTTAATGTACTAGCTGATCCATCCAACCTAAAGCTGACAAAACTCTCATGCATAAAGTTCACGTATCATATGAAAAGTTTGAATGTTTTTAATATTCTTTTAGAAAATTACAATTACCATATTTTTTACATTAAATAATGATGATTTTCTGAAATAAATAAGCCCAATTATTAATTTTGAAAATAGAAAAATAATTAACAAAAATGCGCTCTACACCCGTTGGATCGACCCGAACTTGCAAAACCGAAATACACCCACCCGTATTTTACCCGAACCCGAAATACACCCAACTCGTATTTTACCCGAACTCGAATGCACCGAACCCATATTTAACCCACCCTCCCAAACTGGCAGGTCTAGCAGTGAGGGTTTGTTGTTTGGGTGTAAAAATTAAGCTTGTTCGTGTTATTTTAATGGTGTTGAGATCAATTGTAATGAATATTTAAATGAAATTAATGGGTTATACATATATTGGTGATATATGTGTTGTCATGGATATGATGATTAAGGCTTAGATGCTTGGATAAAGATTTAGTTTAATTATATTGATTTATTAGTGTTCAAATGAATTCTTATGTTAATTAAACGGCTATATATGTTTGTGTGTGTGTGTGTATATATATATATATATATATATATATATATATATATATATTATATATATATGTATGTATGTGTGTGTGTGTGTGTGTGTATATATTATATATATATATATATATATATATATATATATATATATTATATATATATATATATATCTGTGTAACTTAGTGACAAAATTGGGATGATAAAGGACTGAGTGTGTTTGTTTAGTAATCATGATGATTTTGATTAATATAGATTAGTAACTTAAAGTAGAAATAATGAAGTGTTGATTAGCAAAATTTGGTTTACAGGGGTGACTAGAAGTGTGGTGTACCTTGAGGGATTAATAATGATCTCGGCAAGAAAATAACCATAATTCTAACAATACGTATTAACAATATTGTTATACCAATAAATGTGACCAAAGTATTAATAGCAATAAACTTTTAAGAGTAACCACCCTAATACTAATAGTAGTAGTAGTAATAATAATAATAATAATAGCGACAAGAATGACGTTAAACCTAGCAATCGAGACAAAGGGAATGATATTAATGAGTTATAATAATAATGATCGTAACAACAATAACGATCACGGTAATAATAGTAATAATATTGATGCACGTGGTAATAACTGAGACAAAAGGATGGTATTAACAAGCTTATAATAATTATAATAATTCAAATGGTAGTGTCAATAACGTCAATATTATTAATAAACACAAGGCAAGTCACACTATTACACTAGTATAACATCTATTAAACGAACATTAACAGTATTAGAGAAGGCAGCAAAACAAAAATAAAAAATAATCAATGGGCTAATTATTGAAAGAGAGGTCAAGGGAATTTAAATTACTCATTAAGTCAGAAAATTCAATAAAATTTCTTAATTTCGCACTAACAGTAAAATTTCATATTTGAAGCATAAGCAAAGTCACCTCTATCGCTTCAAACTGAAACAAATATTTTTCATTTAATTGGAGAAAGACTTCAAAGACCACGTACGTGTATTGCCTGTGCTCTTCACCTGTTTCTCAAACTATACAACATCAATATAATGTTCATATAATGAATAATTTAACGCAATGTTTTGCCACCTAAGCAAGTGAACCCATCAGCCATCAGGGGTTATGCCCTTCAATTTATCCGTGTGGCTGTAACTTAGATTTCCTGATCGGCCGAGAAGGTGTGCACCTATCTCCAGTTCGCTTCAGACATCAATGGGCGTCCACTTCCATATCATAATTGGCAAATCAATTTTACTTACACATTCTCTCTCTCCTATTTGCAAAACAAAATGTTTTGAAATGCGGGCGCCCAATTAATTAAATACAAAACTTATTTTACAGTATAGAGATGCACGTGTTAAGCTCCAGCTTATTATTCGAATATTTTTATGTTTTCTGTTTTAGGTAAGAGATCAATGAATAACCCTCCTTTTGGCAAGTCAAAAGGTAGCAAGAAATGAGAGAGAGTTGTAGTTTGCTGAACGTTAGCTGGCCAAGCACTCACAGTGATTTATATGCTAGTACCCTAAGGACTTGCAGAATGTAATTCTTTCAGACTTCGAGATTTCTAGTGCTTGGTATTTGTATGCTAAGTTATCATTTGTAATATTGATCAAGCAAGTGGTCAAATGTATGTTATGTTTCTAAAGTTTAATAAACCAAGTGACTGTGCAAGTAACATAGTATTACAGGTAGTTACAATTGGTCTTGTTCCATCACAGAACTGCGATAATGCCTCCAACCAAAAGACTTCCACTGCAACCATAAGTCAATATGTTATCAAGTGAGAATAATCAAGCCTTAGGGAATGGAGGCGTTATAGTTGTGGTATCAGAGTCAAGTTAGCGAGTCACTGTGAGCCGTAGGACATTCGAGGGTTAGGATGCGAGGTCTTAGGATAATGATATAGGTAAATCGTTTTTTTTTTGGGGAAATATATGCGTGAGTGTGTCTTATCCTTCTTTCCACTGCTTTTATGTTTAGATGGATCATCCTAGAGCACTCGTAGACCCATATACTATTCACATGGCACCGGTGACTTCAGTAGCAGCTAACATCTCCACCCTGCATGCATCCATGGTTGCCTACAAGTTCCATGATGTGCTGGCTCGCACCCGCAGACTTTTATGGACCCTGCCCTTCGTTGCCCTGTGGCACGAGTTTAGACTGCTGTATCACAATTTTATAGTCACAGAATATCCAGGGATAAATAGGGAGTATTTCCATATCTTAGAGAGCCTGGACCATGGTCACCAAGGTGTTATTGTTGAGAGAAGAGTTAGAGTTAAGGGAGATTTCCTACGATGTACTTCAATGTATTTTTCATGCTATTGACATGTATCCCCTGATCATTCCACCCCCACCTCCTTCTGCTCAAGGACCACCACCCCCACAGCCTCCAGCTCAACAGCCATATGCTTCTCCACTATAGGCTGGCTCGGGAGACGTCGCTCCTTCATTGGAGGGTTCAGGTGCCTCTAGCAAGGTTCAGGTGATCGTGGATGTGCTGAGTTCATCTGAGTTGATAGAGTTGAGTTCTGATGAGGGGGAGTTTGAGCCAGACGAGGATGAGGTGGACCCAGACGAGAACGAGATGGAGCCAGATCAGGACAAGGATGTGCAGATGCCACAGGGGCTAGAGGATCAGGAGGGTGATCTTAGCAGTGAGTCGGAGATGACTAGTGCTAGTAGTGACTCGAGTGAGGAGGATGACGATTCCTCCGACCCCAATTACAATCCATCTTTGAATCATTAGGGTTGATCTTACTGTTTTTTTCTTGTTTTAGGCTTTGATTTTGCTAGTATGTGTCGTACAGCTAGTGCAGGGTGATATTCTTTTACACATTGCACGTATATATGATGTATATAGGTAGGATAATCTAACTAGTTGTGATGATGTAATCAACCTTTTTTTTTTTGGTGTACGGCGGATTTGACTAGGCAGATGACTCAAGTTAGTAGGTGTGGTAGGGGTTTAGGTTAGATATCCCAACTAAAATACGAGAGATATTAACATTATGTCTTGTAACATTCTTTTGGGGGCCTTTATATATATGTGTATATGCAATGAAAGTAATGTTTGAGTTAGATTGTGCTTTGATTTTGAATGATTACTACTATATCACAATGTCATATAAATTTAGACAATAATTTTTGTTTATGTGATTCAGTATATTAGAATCTGTGAATATCAATTTGAATAGCAACGAAGGTGAGACTCAGAGTTCAGGCAATCAAGTGAGCGAGAACCCCCAGCAAAACCCTAGTGGAGTTCCAACGGTAGCTTTGGAGGTGTCTAGTAACATGGAAGGTCCTGATTACTAGAAAATTTTGGTAGCTAAGTTCATGAAGAGGATTCCCCCTGTACCTCCAGAAAAACCCCCTAAATCTGATAAGTTGGCTGATAGGGTAGCGCGATGAAACCCCAAGGTGTATGACAGGAAGCTTGATCTATAGAACTTGATGATTGGATTAGGGGAATGGAAAAAATATTTACAGTAGTTAAAGTACCTAAACAGAAAAAGGTGAACTTAGGGATTTTTTATTTAGCTGGTGAAACAGATATCCGGTGGAGCACTGTAAAAGATAAGTTATAAGGACCTGAGCTTACTTGGATAAATTTCTCGAGGATCTTACATCTAAGTTCTACCCAATCATGATTCAATGATAGAAAGAGAAGGAATTCATGGAGTTAAAGATAAGTGGTAATATGAAGGTGACGCAATATGCAAGTAAGTTCACAGAGTTACCAAGATTTGCTTCAGACTTTGTGGCATCTAAGAGGCTGAAAATGAGAAGGTTTGAGGAAGTTTTAGCTTTTTATATCCAAAATCAGTTGGCTGATCAATCAATTCAGACTTATCAGGAGTTGTACGAAAGAGTTGCCGAGGTGGAACGAGTAAAGGGTGAGTTGAGAGCTTTGAACCCAAGAAACCAGAAGAGGAAGTGGAACGATCGTGGGATATCAAGTGAGAGCATAGTCCAGAAGAAACCTGCTACTGACCTTGCTAAGAGTCGTCCAGCAGTTCCAACAAAACCCTATGCTAAATGTGGTCAGACAAACCACACTATCACCGAGTGTCGTGTAGGTACTAACAAGTGCATCTGGTGTCGAAGCCCTGATCATTCAATTGCTACTTGCCCTAGAAGATAAAAGGCCGCAAAAAAAGGAGTTGTGAGAGTCGTGCCACCACTACGTCAAGGAATCCTGCCCTCTAAACCGCCAATGGCAGGACGAGCTTACATGATGAGCAAAAAGGAAGCCATAATTTTTGGTACGATTGTCATTGGAACCCTCTTTTTAAATTCAAAACCATTTTGTATTTTATTTGATTAGGGTGCTACTCATTCATTTATATCCACCCAAACTGTATTACAATTGAATTTGAACAGAGAACAAGAGTGGGCGAACTATAGAATTAGTTAATGGGCAAGTGATAGAATGCCCTATTCTTTATAAACATGTTCCTATTGTGATTGCTGAGCATGAGTTCCCTCGGGACTTGATCCAATTTGATATGTCAAAATTCAATATAATATTAGGAATGGACTGAATTACTGTACCTGAGGCAAACATAAATTATAGAGATCTTAAGGTCACTATAAAGAACCAAGAGAGTCGAGAAGTATGTTTCTATGGTCAAAGACTTGGGAAAGAATATTCTATAATTTCAATCATGAAGACAAGTAAGTTATTAAGGTAAGGGTGTATAGGATATTTATGTTATGCTACTGAAGTTAAGAATGAGGAGATGAAAATAGAAGATATCCCTGTGGTTTGTGAATGTTCTAATGTTTTTCCTAAGGAGTTGTCCAGTCTAACTCCTCAAAGGGAGATCAATTTTGAGATTGAGCTAATTCCTGGTGCGCAACTTATTTTAAAAGCTCCGTATAGGATGGCCCCAACAGAACTCAAAGAATTAAAAACTCAACTGGATGGATTACTGCAAAAAGGGTTTATTAGGTCACGTGTTTCATCCTAAGGAGCTCCAACTTTATTTGTGAAGAAAAAGGATGAAACCTTAAAATTGTGTATAGATTATAGGGAGCTAAACAAGATTACCATTAAGAACAAGTACCCTTTGCCCCGAAACAATGATTTATTTGATGAATTTCAAGGGCTGGGGTGTTTTCGAAGATTGATCTGAGCTCAGGTTATCATCAGGTTAGGATTAAGCCAGAAGACATCCCTAAAACAGCCTTCAGAAGTAGATATAGTCATTATGAGTTTACTGTGATGCTTTTTGGTCTTACTAATACCCCTACTGCATTTATAGATCTTATGAATAGAGTTTTCCTACCTTATTTGGACATATTTGTGGTGGTTTTCATAGATGACATTCTAATATGCTCCAAGGATAAGGAGGAGCATGTCATCATTCGAGGATAGTGTTACAAACCTTGAGGGAACATCAATTATATACTAAGCTAAAAAAGTATGGGTCTGGTTAACTGAAGTGACATTTTTGGGATATGTATTTTCTGAGGAAGGAATCAAAGTTGACCCTTGGAAGATAAAGCAGTCACTGAATGGCCCTAACCCACTAATGTGACAGAAGTAAGGAGTTTTCCAGGTTTAATAGGATATTACAGGAGATTAGTGAAAGATTTCTCAAAAATAGTATCTCTACTGACCAACTTATTGAGGAAAACAACTAAGTTTGAGTGGTCAGAAAAGTGTGAGGAGGCATTTCAAGAACTAAAGAGACGCTTGACAACAGTGCCTATCCTTACCTTACCTGTAGAAGGAAAAGAGTATACTATTTATACTGATACTTCTAAGAATGGGTTAGGTTGTGTACTAATGCAAGATGATAAGGTAATAGCCAATGCCTCTAGGGAACTCAAACCTTATGAAAAGAACCATCCAACTCATGACCTTGAGTTAGTTGCGATAGTTTTTGCCCTAAAAATCGGGCAACACTACATGTATGGGTGGCGTGCAAGGTCTCCACTGACCACCAGAGTCTGAAGTACATCTTTACTCAAAAGGAGATTAATTTAAGGCAATGACGATGGTTGGAATTGCTAAAGAATTATGATTTGTGAATTCAATATCATCCTGGAAAGGCGAGATGCACTCAGTAGAAGAACCTAAGATAGTTTAAACACAACGATCAATGCCCAACCTGACATTCTAAGAGACCTTGAAAACATGGGAATCAAACTTGTATTACCAGGATACATAGATGGGATGTTATCAACATTAGAGGTGCAACCTTTCATGATAGAAGAAATTAAGGGGAGTCAGAAAGACAACGCTAAGTTGGAGAGGCTTACATAAAAGGTCGCCTAAGAGAAGTCACCTAGCTTCGTACTACATGAAGATGGAACCTTGAGGTTTCAAAACAGACTGTGTGTACCCAACAAGGAGGAGTTCAAGAGAAAGATCTTAGAGGAAGCCCAAAATACTCAATACTCAGTGCACTCAGGAGGAACAAAAATGTACAGGGATTTGAGGCAATTCTTCTGATGGGATAACACGAAAAGAGAGATTGTAGAGTATGTAGATAAACATATGATGTGTCAAAAGCTGAAAGTTGAATATGAGCACCCAGTAGACAAATTGAGATCTTTAGAGATTCTTACCTGGAAGTGGGATTCAATTTCAATGGATTTTATTATGGAATTGCCCTTTTTTGATTTAAGGAAGAATGCTATTTAGGTCATTATGGATAGACTTACCAAGTCTGCCCATTTTATACCAATCCATGACACTTGGGGTGTAGAGAGACTAGCACAGTTATATGTCAAAGAAATAGTTCGACTACACGGTATACCAAAGGACACAGTGTCTAATAGAGACCAAAGATTTCAAGCTCAGTTTTGGCAAGCTCTGCAAAAAAACTTTGACAACTAAGTTAAATTTTAGTAGTTCATACCACCCTAAGACTGATGGACAAACTGAGAGAGTGGATCAAATCATGAAGGAAATGTTTAGGGCATGTGTGCTTGACTTTGAGGGAAAGTGAGAAGATTAGTTACCATTAGTGGAGTTCTCTTATAATAACAGCTATCAGTCCATTATTAAGATGGCCCCTTTTGAAGCACTGTATGGGAGGAATTGTAGAACCCCATTGTATTGGAATGAGCTCGATGAAGCATTAAGCATAGGGCCTAAGTTAATTCAAGAGACCACTAAAATGATAAGGAAGATTCAAGAACATATTAAAGCGGCCCAGAGCCGATAGAAAAGCTATACGAATAAAAAAAGAAGACCATTAGAGTTTCAAGTGGGAGATAAAGTATTTTTAAAGGTATCCCCAGTTAAAGGAATAAGAAGATTTAATATAGGGGCAAACTGAGTCCTAGATATATCGAGCTTTATGAAATTATCAAGAAGTTAAAATCCTATGGCTTATAGGTTGGATTTACCAATGCAACTTGAGCATGTGCATAATGTGTTTCACATTTCACAGCTCTTAAAGTATGTTCCAGATCCAAATCATGCCATCATAGCAGAACCTATAGAGGTCACTGAAAATCTAGCATACGAAGAGCGTCCTATACAAATACTAGACTACAAAGTCAAACCATTTCGGAACAAAGGCATTCCCCTGGTTAAGGTCTTGTGGGCTAACCATACTTCATATGAGGCTACATGGGAGACTGAGGAGGACAAGAGAAACAAATACTCATACCTATTTGAGGTACGGCCGAGGTTCCTTTTAAATATGCAAGTCTTGAGGATAAAACTTATTTTAAGGGGGAAGGCTGTAATGGCTCAAACCTAAAATCGTGTCAATTATCTTGCATTATATTAATCATAAATTAATCAAGTTGGGCAATGCATTTTGATTTAATACTTTATATATGCGTCTCTATTTATGTAATTGCAGGTTGAAATGACACAGTGGCCTTAAAATGAATTTTATTCCACTCCCAAATAACTCATTCGAATTTTAGTACATATTTGGGTGATAACTAAATAAAAATTTGCCAAATTATTAAATAGGTAATTTAAGGGAAAAAAATGTATATAATAAGAATAAACATATAAATGAATGAACATAGCAATAATGCAACAATAATAATAAGTTAAGTAGTATATATATACATATAAAAGAAAGCAAGGAGTAAAATTTAAAATGAAAATGTCCTCTTCCAAATTTTACACCGAAAGGATGTACAATTTAATTCATTAATTTTAGCCCAAAAACGTTAACCCAAAGATATATATATATATATATATATATATATATATATATATATATATATATATATGTAATTAATGAGAATAAAAGAAGAAGATTAAGATTAAGGTGAGAAAAATCTAGATAAAACTAGGTGTCAAAGATAAAATGGGTAGGGAAAAAAAAAAAGCAGGAAATGAAAACATAAAACTAATAAAATTAACCAAAAACCTAAAATCCCAACAGCCGCTCCCCATTTCGTAGCCACACCCCCTGCTCCAAAACAGAACACCCCTTACTGCTCTACTGCCCCTTGCCCAACACGTAGGCCAGCTAGCTGTGCTGCCGCCAACTCACTGTCAGTCACCCATCTGACAACCACCTCCCACTGCCACCACAACCACCATCTACTCCTTGCTTTTGCTCAATAGTGATGAGCAGGTGTGAAACCCTAATTCTCCATGAATTTGAGTTTCAATTGTTAATGGTTGAAATTTTTGGGATTAGATGATGTATTTAGCCTTAATGAATGTCAATTTATACTTTTTCTTGAATTTTGGTTATGAAATCAAATTTGGTGAAGTAAGGTTGAAGATGAATATAGCAGTGAGGTTTTGTTTGGGTATAAGGATTAAGCTTGTTTATGTTATTTTAATGGTGTTGCGATTAATTTTAATAAATATTTGAATGAAATTAATGGGTTATACATGTGTTGGAGATATATGTGTTGCCATGGATATGGTGATTAAGGCTTAGATGCTTAGATGAAGATTTAGTTTAATTATGTTGATTTATTAATGTTTAAATGAATTCTTGTGTTAATTAGATGCTATATATATATATATATATATATATATATATATATATATATATATATATATATATATATATATATATATATATATATATATATATAAATGTACATACACACACACACATATATATATGTATATATATGTGTGTGTGTGTGTGTGTGTGAGGTTTTTATGTAGATGTCTGCCATGAGTTTAATTGCCAAATGATGATGGTGGAGAAGAGGAGGGGAAAGCAATAAAGGAGTCTTAGGTGTTTTGAAGTTTTGAGCAAGATGTGAAACTTAATGAAGTTACAAATTTGGGATGATAAAGGAGTGAGTGTGTTTAGTTAGTAATCTTGTTGACTTTGTATTAATATGCGTTAGTGACTTAATGGGAAAATAATGAAATGTTGATTAGCAAAATTTGGTTTAGGGGGGGCTAGAAGAGTAGTGTAGCTCGATGGGATTAATAATGATCTCCGGTAAAAAAATAACCATAATTCCAACAATACGCTACTAACGATATTGTTATACCAACAAATACAATAAAAGTATTAATATTAATAAGCTTTTAAGAGTAACCACACTAATACTAGTAGTAGTAGTAGTAGTAGTAATAGTAGTAGTAATAGCAACAAGAACGATGTTAATCCTAGTGATCGAGACAAAGGGAACGATATTAATGAGTTATAATAATAATGACCACAACAACAATAACTATCACGATAATAGTAGTAATAATATTGACGCTTGTACTAAAAACTAAGACAAAAGGATGGGGTTAACAAGTTTATAATAGTGATAATAATTCGAATGGTAATGTAAATAATGTCAATATTATTAATAAACACAAGACAAGTCACATCATTACACTAGTATAACATCTATTAAACAAACATTAACAGTATTATAGAAGGGAGCAAGACAAAAATAAATTAGAATCAAATTAAATTAATAAATAATTGATTGGCTAATTATTAAAAGAGAGGTCAAGAGAATTTAAATTACTCATTCAGTTAGGAAATTCAATACAATTTCTTAATCTTGCACTAACCATAAAATTTCATATTTGGAGCATAAGGCCATCTCTATCGCTTTAAACTGAAACAAATATTTTTCATTTAAAGTGAGAGAGACTTTAAAGACCAGATATGTATATTGTCTGTGCTCTTCAAAAAACTCACCGTTTCTTAAACTATACAACATCAATAAATAATGTTCATAAAATGAATCATTTACTGCAATATTTTGTCACCTAAGCAAGTAGTCATCATTTATGAATCATCAGGGCTCATGCCCTTCAATTTACCCGCGCGACTACAACTCAGGCTTCCCGATCGGCCTGGGAGGTGTGCACCTATCTGAAGTTCACTTCAAACATCAATTGGGGTCCACTTCTAGATAATAACTGAAAAATCAATTTTACTTACACATTCTCTCTCTCCTATTTGTGAAACAAAATGTTTTGAAATGCAGGCGCACAACCAATTGGATACAAAACTTATTTTACAGCATAGGGATGTATGTGCTGAGTTTCAGTTCATTATTCGAATGTTTTTATGTTTTCTATTTTTGGTAAGGGATCAATGAATATTCCTCCTCCCGGCAAGCCAGAAGTAGCAAGAAATGAGCAAGAGTTGTAGTTTTGCTGCATGTTAGCTAGACAAGCCCCCACAACGATTTATAAGCTAGCACTTTGAGGACTTACGGAGTGTATATTCTTTTGGACTTGGGATTTCTAGTGCTTAATATTTGTACGCTAAATTATCATGTGTAATATTGATTAAGCAAGTGGTTAAATGTAGCTCTATTTCTGAAGTTTAATAAACCAAGTTACTATGCAAGTAACATAGTATTACAGGTAGTACCAGTTAGCCTTGTTCCATAACGGAATGGCGATAATGCCTCGAACCAAAAGACTTCTGCTGCAACCATAAGTCAATATGTTATCAAGTGAGAATAATCAGGCATTAGGGAATGGGGGCGTTGCAAATAAGGCCTTCAAGGTCTTGGTCATGCATCACAAAAAGAATCATAGTAAGAAGGAAATATCACACCAATATTTGTGAGATGTTGTGAGTGGGTGGCCGAAGGTTTGTGCAACAAAAGGTCAAATACTTTGTGGGTGTTAGCAAGGTGGTGTTTGAGGTGACATACAACAATTTGGATGGTTGTAGAATCAAGCGGTGGAGTTATTCAAATATATTCAGGCCTAGAGGTAATTTATACATTGTTTTTGAATTGTTATTGGTCTCGAATTAGGGCAAATAATTCGAGACGCTTGCTCGTTGTCCTATTTACTATTTTTATAGTGGAATATTTTTGTTTGTTTGCCCATTGTTTTCCCTCTACATTGGAGGCTTTCCATGTTAAATCTAGTGTCCTATGTAATTATTTTCTGCATTTAATTCCATATAGTGTTGGCTTGTGTGTGTTATGTAATTACTGAATTACAACTAATTGTTCATGTGGGTAGTGTTAGCCTCAATAATACAATGACTAACGTTTTGCATAGAAGGAGCCTATAATTTATATCAAAGTTATTTTTGAAAAAAATTGCAAATGCAAATTATTTGCACTTGATTTGCATTTTTTTTCTTGCTAAGCACTTGACTTGTAGTTTTTAGTGAAACATTTGTATAGTTTTTAGTGAAATATTCATGTGCTTAAATCATTCATTAGCTAATTTTTGGTTATTTTTAAGTTTGTGATGATATTTGGGGGGTTTTGTGAGAGTGTGTGCGCTTTTATTTTGGGACTATAAGTTCATGATGATATTGACTAGTTTAAGATTTGCTTTTCATGGTGGATCTATATTTTATCTCTTTCCTTTTAGGTAATTTTGGAATCTCTCCCTCTTATTTGTCATTGATGTACTCTTTTTTTTAATTTATTTTTTTGCTAGCTAGATTTTGAGGCTAATTTGAAGAACTGAAATTTGGTACAATATCAAAATACTTTCATTAATATGCACCATCCATAATGGGAATCTACCCTTTGAACTTTTATCATGAGATGATGACATAAATTTAGGAAAACTACTAATTTAATCTCTTATTAATTGAAATAATTGAATTTCTATCTATAGAGATAACTAATGTCAATTTCATTTACCTTTTATTTTTATTCTTTTTGTTTTTTGAATAAAGAATAATCTTTTTTTTGAAAGTCACACGAATCATATTTACTACATCTCATCCGTTACAATGTCTTGCATACACAATGGATACTCATCCACCCTAAAAACATGATCGACATAGTAACTAAGTCTGCAA
This sequence comes from Carnegiea gigantea, assembly GCA_029747015.1. Lineage (NCBI taxonomy): Eukaryota > Viridiplantae > Streptophyta > Magnoliopsida > Caryophyllales > Cactaceae > Carnegiea > Carnegiea gigantea. The sequence continues at coordinate 139,714 of JAKOGI010000292.1, forward strand.
TCCTATGGGTTAAAGCACTCCTACGAATATGATTAAGATAGGGAACATTCAAGAAACGACTTAATGTTCTTGCATCTCTAATAAGTTGTTGAAATGAATAAATTTCTCTCTTTACTTCAAAGCTTTGTAAACATCCAAATAATCAACTTACAAATAGACCTCCATTTAGATCATTTTCTCACTTATTTGATAGCTTCCTTTAGAGTTGCAGCTTTCGCATCTCGAATATCTAATACTATGTTTACCACTTCACCACAAAGCTCTATAACTCGCACATTTGCATGTTAGGTCACCATCCCCAATCCAGTACACCCTTGGCTCCTAAAACACGGTAGCATCTACATTTATTTTCAACAACCCAATTGGTGGGCTCACCCATATTGACTCCTTCCACTTAATGCTCATATTGTCGTTTGCTTTCTTAAACATGCTTTAGCAAAGCATCTCCCTTGGCAGAACATAGATTAGAACTAATGATTTTTTTTTCCTTGCGAACCTATTTATTCCTTGTGTACTATAGCCTCTAAACATAGTAGAAGATCACTTCAACATGTTGTGCATGATCACAGTTAAGCACAACCTATATCCAAGAGTGAAAGAGGTCCAATCCATAGCAAGTATATAATTTGCAAAGTTACAGAAACACGATAAATTAGATGCAAAAAGACATATGCAAATAATGTGGATCAAATCCTCCCCATCCCAGTTACAAAAATCACACAAGGACGTCACACTTACATGCTCTGCAAATAAAGTCTCTAACATGACCTGGAATATCAAAGTTTCACAACTTAAACCATGCGCTAGAACCTGCAACACCCAATTTAGGATACTTCATAGCTTCTCTTCTTGCCAACCACTAACCCAATGTGACAGTATAGTTCCTTAAGTGATTATAGACAAAAATGATCTCATTCATGACCAAATCATCGTGAAGAGGTAGGGGTGGCAACATACTGGATTCGGATCGGATGTTGGAACATCCATATCCGAATCCGATTATGTTTTGGATCTAAAAATTTGATCTAAATTCCATCCAGTGAACTAGAGGGAACCTCCGAATCTGATTGGAGTAGAATCATATCAGAGTTAGATTTAATCCAGTTCGAATCGATTTCTTTTCTACACAATAATTTTGTATTGTGTTTTTCCATCCAAACTTATTTTGTCTGCCTATCGATATGATAACATGTTCCTTCCTATCATGCCAACCAATATTTAAAACATTTAATACTAAACTAGAGTAGACTGATAATGAGGCAAATAACACCAATGTGCAATGATAGGGAGTCGAGTGGCTACCGCAGGCTGAGTTAAAGTCAGACTGTGACACAGAGAGAGAGAGATGTTACGCGACTAATGGGAGTTGATGCTGGGGACTTACTATTGACTTTGGAGGGTAGACTTTAGATTTGTAAAATAAAAGATTTAAAATCAGAAACCGGGGTTGGCCTTGGAGGTTGACCTTGAAGGGTAGATTTTGGATTTATAAAGTTTTAGATTTGAATCTTGATTATTTAATGAAATAGTGATATCGGATTGGAATATCGAATCAGATATTACCTTCTCTCCGAATCCGACTAGGACTGAGATTATTTTTACCGAACTTAGACTCAAATATTTTTTTCCTCGGATTTGGATTAATTTACCTCAGATTGGATCGGATGTGCTTAAAACTCGGATGAAATTATCATCTCTACTAAGAGGAATTGAATTAATCTTGGCCTCCTCCTTATGTAGAAGTAGAAAATGTAACAACTAATAATTCCAAAATCTACACCCCCCTCCAAATTTTTAAATTTTTGAGCCTTGAGTCTTCCCATGCTTCGATTACGAAGATTACAACTTGCATTGCACCATTGTGTGGTATCCAATACTCACTCCAAAGCCTTATATGGTCACCAAGGCCAAGCCTTCATCTAGTTCCTTTCTTAACGATTTCTCACTCTATCAAAGTACTATGCCACGCACAGCTTGGCCAATAATATTTCTTAGACTCTGACAAAATAACATGGAGATAACATCTACCTTTAAACATATCCTTACTAGAGTGTTACCATTCCTCAAAAGTCACCAATCATATTTAGTGAACAAAGCTAAATTAAAATCATGCGGTGATTCAAAACCCATCCCACCAAACTTTTCAGGAACATACATGCATTCCCAATTCAATTATTTGATCCCTTTCTGCATCTCACATCACCAAAAAGCATGAGAATTTGTCATCATAAAGAGAAAAGGACAACAAAAAAGTACTTATGGAAACGTTTGCATACTAAGCAATAATTTCATCACAAAAAGAAAAGGATCACAAAGAGTAGAATGCCCTCTCACCCTTTATCTTTCTTTTATATGCATGCTGCCTAAGGTAAGCAAAAATGTCCTCCTTTCTTCCAATAAGGAATGGAAGACCCAAAAATTTTCCCTCGTCCATCTAGTTATGAATATTTAACATATGTTTTATTTTTCTCATGATCTCCTCTGGCAAGCCAGAGCTAAAAGAGATCGGTGACCCACCAATGACCTTCAACGTCATCTTTAACTTTTGGGCCTCCTCCAAACCCCGCTCTATAGAGAAGGAGACTATCATGTACAAACAAGAAGGGAGAAATACGAGCACGCCTACTCACTCTATTGCCATGCAACTTGCCATCATGAATAGCATTGTCAATGAGAGCATTAAGGCTTTTGCACAAATCATAATAAAAGGTGTGATAATAATGTGTCTCCTCGTTGAAGTCCCCACATTGGACAAATCGACCCAACCTCCTCCCCATTAATTATAATCCTAAACTCCATAGTGGAAACATAAGTCTGTCACACGATTCAACCACAATGCCTCAAAGCATAGCTCTCTTAAGATACTTCCACTCCACTAGATCATAACCTTTGTTCTTATCTAAGTTAACCATTGCCATAAGGTTGTTGTTGTGTAATTCTGCAAGTGTATGGTCTTCTTCGTAACATTTGAGGGTCGATCCTCAGGGATAGTTTGTGAAATTAGGTCACTTCTACTACTCTAAGCCGTTAACCAACAAAAAAAAAAACTAGGTAAGGGAGTTTATCAGTATAGACCAAACTTTTTTGTTCATTTTGATTCTTAAGCAAATGAAAAGCATATCTAATGAACTCATAACCTTAGCTACACTTATTGAAGCTTCAATTTATGACTAAAAAAATGAAATTGCAATGTAAAGCACTCCTGACTTTCTTTTTGACAATTAAGCACTGAGCAATTGAATCATGAAAACATCATGAAACTGAGCATCCGTACTTGCCATCACATCACAAAGAAGAAAGTAAATTAGAACCAGAGGAAGGAAGACTACCAAGATCTAAAATATAGGAAAAAATTGAGCCAAGCAGAGCAGTACTACTGAAGTTGAATTTGTATCATTGACGAAACCGAACAATCAAACTAGGAGCTCAACATTCAAGTGAAATAGAATCCAGAATAGGGCAGTCAACATTGAACCAAAAGAGAATCCAGATCATTAATTCAACCAAAGCTTGGAAATTTAACACCAAAATCCAAATTTTCACTCAAACTTAAAAAATCCATAACCCAATTGAACTAAATTAGAAACTAATGAGTCAGATTTGAAACTAAAAGAATTAAAGAACCAAAAAAAAAAAAACTAAACTACTACTCTATTCCGATCCTTCTTCCACCTCCATTGAATCAATCCCTTTATTTCAAATTTTGTAGCGTCTCTGAACCCCGCTCTTCGTTCGTTCCATTAATTACCAATTAATTCCCTAAATTGATTTCAATACGGAAAAGAAGATGTTGATTGCTTGCCTTCATTACATTAATTTACTGCCCAATTAATGGAGAGATAGATAATGAAGAAGAATAGGCGAAGGGGGTTTGGCTCTGTGCCTTACTGGGCGTGAGACTGTGAAGAGCTGAAGAAGCAGGTAGGGGAGAGTATGCTATGAATGAACAGGGGAAAGAACAAGATGAAAGCAGAGAGAAGGTGTTGATGTATCACATGAGATGAAGGAAAAGAAGATATGGGCTACTCCCGTTTTGGGCTACGAACATGTGGGCTCCATTCTTGTTTTGACTGATTCAATCTAAATTTAACATTTTTAGCTTTTCTCCATTTTCTGCAAGATAGAATAAGAATCATATTAAAATTCTAAATTAATAGTTATTGCAAGCAAATATTAGATAATAAAGAGTATAAAAATGTCAAAATTTTGAGTTGAACATACCCCGACATCTAAATTTTGCTCGTCCTCGAATAAAATGAAACTAATGGTCCTAGAAAAAGAAAAACAAAGAAAATAAAAATCTCAACTTACTTTCGTAGGAATCACAGTTACGCTTAGTATGTGTAATAAGCCCTTTGAACCCCTAGTGGACAAGTAAGGTCCCGCAAGGATCGATAGAAGATATACCCACAAAATCTGTGAAAAATAAAAAGGAAACAGAAAATAGAAAATCTTTTTAGTTTTTTGTTTCAAAGTATATATATGACATTGGGGAAAATATATATAGAATCCAATCAACCACATTAGTCAATTAACCTAGACATTAGATCACATATAAACACAATGTAAATATTAAAAATTCTTAATCCTCACTGATGACATTTACACATAATCTTTCACTTTACTTAAGAAATGTGTACAAGCCCAACCGGTAGAATCTCACTTTAGGGATATGTGGAACACTTCCGCTTATGTGTTTAAAATCTTACAAGGTTCCCTCAATTCATCTTCCAATCATACAAACTACCATAATCTTGCTAAGATTCTCACTTCTCCACCAATAAGATGTAAAATGCAGAGCCCTAATCAAGAGGACTTTATAGGGTTGTAATGAGGTAAGAGAGAGACAATCTGTTTAGGAAATGAGGGGCTAACAACTAAGTAGCTAATGAGCAATTAAATCCTTCCAATAGCTATACTATACACTCCCAAAACTTATGATGAATTAAGGCATAACCCTCCAAAGCAACCATTAAAAATGAGTATATAAAACAACCATGCATTCATGCCAAACACTCTTATCCACAACACTTTTTTTACCTTTTTTGCATGATTTTTTTCAATTTTTTTAATTTTTTCCTTGGCAACTTTTTTTCATCTTTTTTTCAAAGAAAAATAAATGAAGGACATGTAAGAAAATAACACACTCAATTTCTCAATGATCACAACAATACATCCCTTTAGCACTCCAAAAGGACCAAAATCGACCACCAAATACATAATCATCTAAGAGTTACCCAACATCCACTATTAAAGTGTCGCTCCAATAGACTTGGCTTAGGTATGGGAAAAGTGTTTTGGCTAAGGCTAAGTAGAAGGGTTCACATCAAATGAAAACAGTCAAGGCTCAAAGGCTTAGCAAAAGATAAGACACACTAATCAGGTGGTAATTTAGCAAAAATGGTTCACAAAACAAAGAATGCTTCTAGCATATTACTAGAATGCACATGCTAAATGTGATTTTGAAGAGAACAAAGCAAGTACTAGAGATGTAATTATGGAAGTGACACACATGAAAGAAAGTATTAGACTAAAATTATGAAATAGTCTTTAAGGCACAAAATCTGAGGGGTTCATCTACCAAAGTCAAGAAAGCTTGCTATCGAAATATCGGGGGTCAGTACTGTGTTATAAATTTCACACTTTGAGCTGCATTCTTTCATGTACATCATATCTATGTACAACCAATAACTAACATACAAGAGAACATAGTCAATATATTCTGCAAAAACAAAACAAAAATCTTTTTGCATTTAAAATTTTTCAATTTTTTTCATTGAAAAAATAGTTTCTCCACCTCCACACCTAAATCACACAACACCCTCATTGGGAGTGAAAGGAAACATAAAAACTAAAAAGAAAAATAAATATACAAAAATGAAAATAAAACTCAAAAGATAAATGATAGGACTCTAAAACTCAATAGAAAATAATGAAAATAAAGCAACAGATATATACAAAAGAAAACAAAATAAAAAGAGAAGATAGAGAGGAGCGATTATACCAGGTCAGATGCAGAAGTACACCTAAATTATAGCCTCCTGAAATTCATTTTTAAAGAGGCCCATAGGGCGTCAGTCATTCCATATCAAACTGAACATTGCTACTCAAATAAAAACTCATTAGCGCACGTAGTAGCTTATCAAACTGGCAAGAACAACTCTCAATAAAATTACAAAGATGAAAATTAAAAAGTTGGTGTCAAATAGGGTACATCCGTAACATCAATGCACCACAGTTAAGGGCCTATTTCAACTTATCAAATTGTCGAGCCCAACCATAAAATAGGAAGTACTCAAAATTAGCCAACAAATGGGTCATTAGCCTAGTACTTTTGTCATCATGAACGAACTATCTAGGCACATTAATGGATCTTAGGTCCACAAGTCTCTTAAAATTGGCAAGCTTAAGAGTCTGATCTAAATCAACAATCATAGGCACAAAAAATCTCAAACCCTAAAAATTCAGACTTGGATGGCTCGACGATAGGGGTCATTCATGATGGCATCAAAAGTAAAGGATTCATATTCAATAAAAACCCACATCAAGACTTTTATTGATATCAAACCCACATGAAAAAGACTCATATTCACAGTGAAGTGATCATCGCCAAATTCTAAACTAGCAGGCTCAACCACCCTCTCAAATAACTCCTATAAACAAATATCTTCCAATTCATCAAAATCATGATGCTCAACTTCATTTGTGATGCTCATATCAAACTCACTAGTCCTCCCAAAGTCTTCACCCACCTTAAACTCAAAAGAGTCATTAAAAGGAGTGGGTGAGTTAGCAGAAATTAGGACATCCTCAGTGACATCCCTAAATGAGCTAAATTCAGGTGCAAGGTCATGGGATGGAGACAGGAATGTCATTCTCTTGGTCTAGATCAGGCAAAGGCATATCATCATGTAAATTAGACTTATAAAGATTAAAGGGTTCAAAATCATCATAAAGACTAACTGTAGGTTTAAGAGATCCTAAACTAGAGCCAGACTGATACAAATTATAATGCTCCCTACTCTAATTAAAACAATGAGAATATTCAGTTATTCTCTCCTCCATATCTCTGTTATTTTATTCGACAATTCATTTATCATTTTTGCAAGACTCGATAGGGATAATTATGAACATCATGATTAAAAAACTCACAATAATTGTAGAAAATAAGAGGTGTACAAGATTGAGATGGGTGATTATACGAGTCCCTAAAGGTTATTGGTGGTGAGGATTAACATGAAAAGCGCACTCACTATGAGTTGTATCCTAAGGTCTCTCTACCTTGTTCAAACTCATAAGTGTCCTAAGTTAGTTTTTCAAAAAAATCTCAAACCTCATTTTGAATTTTAGACAATAATTCTAGTAAACCTCCAAGACACATAGACTAAATATAACCTCTGAATTCAGCATTCAAACCCACCACAATGACCTAACATATTTCCCATTTTTAAAAACTTTGATTCATTCGAGTACGATAATCATTAAGTCTCGGTAAATAGATCCAAAAAGATTCATGTTCAAATTGTGAAAAATTAAAAACTGGCATTCTTGAAACTTTTTAAATTTTCAAAATTTTTTTCTCAATTTTTTTAGGTTTTTTATTTAAGAAAAAAATACCCTAAGACAATTACCTATGAACTACTAAGTAAAACAAAAAAAACACCTAAATAATTAAGTTAACAAGACATAATAAATAACAAAAATAAAACTATATTACCAAAAGAAAAAAAAGACCAAAAAGACTTAAAAACAAGAAGTGACATAACACAAAACACACAAAATAAAAACAAACACAAAGCACGAGCATCTTTATCTTTTTTGCTTTTTTTAGATTTTCTTTAAACACACAAAAACCAAAAAAATCAAAACCTAAAACAAAAAATAACAATCAAAGAAAATAGAATATCAAGAGTATAAATTCAGAATACTATACACAAAAAATTCAGATAAATCAAGGTGAACATGGATAATTTTTTTTCAATTTTTTCTGAACTAGAATAGTGCAGAAAATTCAAAATAGAAAACTATTTCTAGAAATCACCAAAAAAATTAAAAATCCTTGAAATTCCAGAAAAATTCACCTAGACTCTAAAAATCCCTAGGAACCTATGAAAATAGTAGATAAGCAAAATAAATACCAAAGCAGCATAAAAAATCAAAATAGAAACCTAAAAATTAGAAAAACCGACACTGATTCTGATTTTTCCAGTTCTGATTTTGACCAGCATAGTTCTACTGTTTTTTGTTCTAAATTTTTTAAATTTTTGTAAGGTAGGGAATTAAATCTAAACTAATACAAACAAAAAATAAAATCAAAGTGTAAACTCTAAACAAAAACAAGAACACAAGAAATCTAGACCAAAAAATAATTAAAAGTAAATAAGCACCCACTAAAAATAAAAAATGCAAAGACACCACCAAAACTCAAACAACTAACGCAAGAATTGATTTGTAACCTTATTTTATAGACGTCATCCCTGACAACAGCCGCCAAAAAAACTTGTTGTGTATTATGCAAGTGTACGGTTTTCATCGTGGCATATGAGGGTTGATCCTCAAGAATAGTTCATCAAATTAGGTCACTTTTACTACTTTAAGCCATTAACCAATAAAGGAACTAGTTTATCACTATACAACAAACTTCTTTATTCATTCTAATTCTTAAGTAGATGAAAAACATATCTAATGAACTCATAACAACAACAACTACTACTACTCCCAGTGTAGGTCCCGCTTTCGCTGGGTCTGGGGAGATCCAACTGTAGGCAACCTTACCTCTACCGGTATTGCTACCCGTAGAGAGGCTGATTCCAAGAGACCCACGAAAAGAGCTTTGTGGAAATATTTTATATAAGAAAGCTTTTGCAAAAACATTTAATAGGAAAACATTTTATGGAAGAAAGATTCTATAGCAAGGGATGCCCGAGATAAATAAAAGATACATACAAGATCAGTTGTTGATGCTATGGAGGAAGGCCATTTACCTAGTCGTCCATGGTAAGCAAACGAGAACTGTTCTCGGAAGACAGTACAACCTGCAAGCTAACGCAACCAGAAGAAAACTACGGGGTCGACTCTCCACAATCTACGGTCTTAATCTTAACCCGCCACAACTTCCTATCCTGAGCCATATCCTCCATCAATCCGGTAACTTTCAAGTCCTCTCTAATCACCTCGTCCAGGCTCTTCTTTGGTCTTCCCCTTCCTCTTCTGCCTTCGGGGATGTTGATCCTCTCACATCCCCTCACTGGAGCGTCCACACTGCTCCTATTCACATGACCAAACCATCGGAGCCGAGATTCTCTCATCTTGTCGCCGATGGGAGCTACTTTAACTAAGACCCTGATAGCTCCATTCCTAGTTCTATCTATCCTTGTGTCACTACACATCTACCTTAACATCCTCATCTCTGCTACCGTTAGTCTTTGAACTTGCGTCTTTTTGAGACGCCAACATTTCGAACCATAAAGAACGGCCGGTCTAACTACCACGCGATAGACTTTGCCTTTCAATCCAAGTGGCACCCTTTTATCACACAGCACACCTGAGGAAGACTTCCATTTTTGCCAGCCAACTTTCATTTGATGGTTTATATCTTCGTTAATATCCCCATTCTGCTGAATGACCGAGCCTAGATACTTAAACTTATCGACCTTAGGTATCAGCCTCCCATCCAGGGTGACTTCTCCCCTCGCATCTACCCTTCCACTGAAACAACAATGAAGGTACTCCGTCTTCAAACTACTCACTCTAAAACCGCTAGATTCTAGAGAGTGCCTCCAACGCTCCAACTTGTCATTAACTCCTTGTCTGATCTCATCAATAAGAACAATGTCATCTAATGAACTCATAACCTTAGCTATAATTAGTAAGCCTCCAATTTACGACTAAAATAATGAAACTGCAATGTAAAGCACTCTTGGTTCATGACAATCAAGCACTGAGCAAATGAATCATGAAACCATCACGAAATTGATCATCCATACTTGACATCACATCACAAAGAAGAAAGCAAATTAGAACTGGAAGAAGGAAGACTACCAAGATCCGAAATATGGGCAAAAATCGAGCCAAGCAACACAACACTCCTAAAAACGATTTCCTTTGTCGTTGACAAAACCCGAACAATCAAACTAGTTGCTCATCATTCGAGTGAAATAGAGTCTAGAATAGGGCTACCAAAATTGAACCAAAACAGAATCCAAATCATTAATTTAACCCAAAGCTCGTAAATTCAACACCAAAATCCAAACTTTCACTCAAAGTTAAAAAATCCACAATCAAATTAAACTAAAACAGAAACTAATGAGCCGTATTTAAACTGAAGAACAAAAAGAAAAAATTAAAAAAATCTAAACCACTACTCTATTCCTATCCTTCTTATACCCCCACTGAATCGATCCCTTTCATTCAGATTTTGTAGCATCTTTGAACCCGTTCTTCATTCGTTTCATTAATTTCCAATTCACTCCCTAAATCGATTTCAATATGTAACCACCGAAAAGAAGATGTTGATTGCTTGCCTTCGTTACCTTCATTTACTGCCCAATTAATGAACATATAGTCGATGAAGATGAATAGGCAAAGTGAGTTGACTCTGTGCATTACTGCACGTAAGACTGGGAATAGATAAAGAAGCAGGTGAGGGGAAATATGTTGTGAACAAATAGGAAAAGAAGAGGGAAAATGGAAGAGAAGGGGCCTACAATATCACATGAACAAAAAGAAGAGATGAGTTACTCCTTTTTTAGGCTGCGAACATATGGGCTTGTAGGGTCTATTTTTGGTTTGACTGATTCAGTCCAAATTTAACATTTTTAGCTTTTATCTGTTTTCTACAAGATAGAAGAAAAATCATATTAAAATTCTAAATTAATAGTTATTGCAAGCAGATATTAGATAGTAAATGATATAAAAATGTCAGATTCTGTGTTGAACAATATAGTTATTCCTTGCTTTACTATATTCCAATCAATGCACAAACTCAAAGGCAATCAAAATGTTATCAATTAGAAGATGTCCTAGGATGAAAGCACTTTGATTAGGTGAGAAAGTTATAGACACAATGACCTTTACTCTATTAGCAAGCACCTTGGCTATAATCTTATATAAGACATTGCATAAACTGGTTGGCCTAAGTTCACCCATTGCCTTGGGAACTTCACACATTGAGAAGCAAATATTAGTTTTATTAACTTGCCTAGTTCAGACCCCTTTATTGAGAAAACATAGACAATAAGAGATTGTGTCAATATGAATAACATCCTAAACATTTTGAAAGAAAGAAGGAGACGCATCATCAGGACCTTCAACCTTATAACGATGTATCTAAAACAGGGTTTTTGTCACCTCTTTCATAGTAAAAGGCTTGCTAACGAATTGGTGGTCCTTGCTTTTTTACTCTAACTCTCCAACTAAGCAGCACAAGAACCAACTTGTCCTAATAGGACTCCCCATCTCTCCATCAACTGAAGCACCCATCATCACGTCCTTACAGTCATCATCTAACAAACAAAAAGAATCAAATCAAAACCTTCTCTTGCTCTTCCTTCTTATTGCATATGATTTTTCGAAAAAAAAACATGGTCAAAGTTGGACACTTCCACATGCTTTCCCAGCAAGTTCGAAAACCTTGTCATTGGTGTATGAGCTGTAAAAGCCCTATCTAATGCTCCTTCATATTTTTTGTATCAGGTCTACAATTATTCCAAGTAAAAAAGGGAGCTTGCAAACTTAATGTCCATAAGCCTGCAGTCATTAAATGCACTCTAAAACCCTGCAACATCCAGGGTTCGTGCTCAGCCATCCCTGGCTTGTTTGGCTCTTCTAAGAGGTCATTAGAATCTACATCAAGATAACGAGATTGTAGGTGCTAAATCATGTGGGAAATCCTAACCTTCACTGCGCCAACTCTTCTTTGGAAAAGCATAATACCCTATCAAACACTACTCCACACCTCCATTATTATTCTTGACGAGCTGATCAATATGATTTCTTGATTACCCTCTAACATTTGTGTTGACAATTTTCTTTTGGAGCATCGCAACACTAACCCAATGACCTTCATTATCCACCGAGGAACACTTATCAAACTTCAACTTTGTATGAATCCATTTAATCCTCTCCTCTTTATAGAGGTCTCACAAAGGAAGATCATGTTGGGATACTTAGTTCTAACCAAACTAGTGAGAACATTAGCTGCACATGGGTCTCTATGCCGACGACTTTTCTAAGGATCGCAGTGAGATGGATGTAGAGCTAGTTCAACCATAGCTACCCCTATTCCTAGTTTACAAAACCATATCTATACCCATTGGGTATTTTAAAAAAAAAACCACACTTATACTTATTGTGTAATGTTGGTTTGTGGGTTTTGTTCAAGTACATGTAGAGAATGAAAACTAATTCCCATATGCAACCTATATCTAAGTACAATATACATTTGGGCCATTGTAAGATAGTGAAATTGCCATATTTATGGAACCCATTGTTTAGAAATGTGAAATCAACCAAAGTGTTGGATTAAATTTTTCTATAAGGGCTTGGATTGAATTTTATCCAAGAAAATATTAGAACAAAATACTTTTTTATTGAGAAAATGGGTACAAGTAGAGTGCGATTATGAGGTGGGTGAAGCCTATACCCATACCCATATCGATAATCGTACTCATTTTTCTAATACTTGCCTCAAACCTACACAAAACTCATTTTCATCACCCTTTTGGGTTTTTTAATAAGACAGGGTTTTCATGTTTTAAATGGGTATCGATTTATTGCCACCCCGGTGCAATTCCATGACAAGACAATCATGGATGCTTGTAGGGCAAGCCCAACTTTTGTTAGTTGTTCAATAGACTTTTCAAGTACCAACTTCATCTTTATGTGTTCAACAAAGCTCATGTTGTTCCCCTATAAAATGAGGCCAGTTGCAAAACCTCCAAAAATTTAATTGAAGATTTGATCGACATCTTCACTAATATTCAACTGTTTGTCCTTCACAAGATATAACTATACCTTCATCATAGGGGCTCTTCGTAGCTTCACTTGACAAAATAGTGAAGCAACTTTCTTTGTGGGTTGCTCCATTTGGTTGCTCATTTATTTTTAAAGAAGTTTGTATTCTTTACATAACCCAATGCCAACTCTTGCCACTTTCCACAATGTAATGTAACTGCCTTGGTAATAATTTCTATGCACCTTTCAATCGTTTCCACCATTTAAACTTCCCCTATTCATGTCCAAAATACTGAATTCTCCAAAATGTCGTTCTTGCTTCTACTCAGCTTATCCAGCGGTAATAATGCCAACATTAGCATTAGTCAACTATCTTCAGCATTTGCTTGACCTCTTTTCCAATTAACGTGTGGCCATAACCATGGTGCATACTATAGTTCTTCCATAACAAATTTTGGAATGTTTAAGAGGAGTACACACTTCTTCTCATTAGCAAAAGGTGGAACCCTTTCACACTTGTGGTGAACCCAAATTGCATTTCCTAGCCCATTCTCACCCTCCTTCCTCTACATATGTTAGTGCCCAAAAATGTATAATTTTTACGACACGTGACTTCTAATCCCCCCCTCACTTACCTTCTTCCTCTCTCTCTCTCCTGTTCTCGACCAAACAAGCCCCAAACCAGAGAACCCAATACACTCCCCCCTGCTACTCCATCGTCTTCATCTCCTCTCTCTCTCTCTTCGATGAACCACCATGCCTCCAGTTTCATCCTAATCCACCACCCTAAACTGCCAGCACAACACGCCAGCTTGCACCATTGTGACCGTCCACGATTGTCGAGATCCAAGGGCAAAGATCGAAGTGGTTAGAGTATAAAGGGAAGCAGTAGTGCCATTAGGTAGGGGGACATTTTAGATTAGTTTCTTCGGTTTTATTTTAGGGTTTAGTTAGTATTGTTTTCAGTATTCTTGCGTTTTAATTTCGATTTTCGGTAATTTAGGGTCTGTTCTGTTTTAAGTTTTTGATTCGAATTTGTATCTTGCAATTTCAGGCTGAATTTTGGGTTTAATTTCGTTCATGTTTTTAAGGTTAATTTTAGGTTTAATTCTGAGTTTAATTTCGGGTTTCGAAAACTTAAGGTTGCTCTTGGCTGGATTTCGGTCTACTTTAGCTTCGAATTTATGTAATTAGGTTAGATTTTGTTAATTCTGAGTTGTAATCGCAAGGACTGTGTGAAAATTTCAAGAGAAAGGCTCAGTTTGAGGTTGGTTGATGCATGGCACTCGGCCCTATTTTGATTTTCTACTCCATATCTTCAACGCCACCCAGGGTCTAGGTTTGAACTCTACTCTTCATTCTTGTTGGATGATTGCTGAGATTTCGAATCCCTCTCCCCTTTGCTCAGTTTTCTGGGTTTCTTGATTTAGTTGAGTCGATTATGTTCGGAAGTTAGTTAAATTAATTAGAATAGCTGATTCTGGATTAGAAACTTACTTTGTTTGAGCTCTTTGATTATGATTGTTCAGGCATGTTTGCTAAGTCGATGTTGCTAGTTGATGAAAGCTGATTTTGTTGATGATGTTCTGAAATTTTATTTGGTCATGACTTAGCTGAGATTTTTGTTTGTGCTTTCATTTTTCCTTTCCTACAACCTAGTGATTGTTGATGATAATGGATGATGGTTGATAATGTTCCCCTCCCTTGTTTCAGTCTCTGTTTAATTTGAGTCTCACTGCTGAATTCTCCCTTCCCTGTGTTAGTTCACATTAAGATTAATAGTTAATTAGTGAGTTAATTTTCCATGGTTTTGGTTCACATTTTAGCTCTGTTTAATTTCAGTTTTCAGACTCTAGGTTTTGGTTTCGATTGAATGGTGTTAGTAAGTTCATTTAATCTACCTTATGTTTAGTTGAATGTTTAGTCGTATGCTTAGTCGAATGCTCAGTTGAATTAGAGTACTAGTTCTCTTTGAATTATTTAATTTGGTTTAGTTAACATTAGATTAATTAATTAATCCACCTTTTCGTGATCATAATCTTACCCATTGTCCCCGAGGAAATGACCCTCAAGTACTACAGCGAAAGTTGTATGCTTGCGGCATCTGTTTTACACTCAAATCCATCAAAACAAGTTTTTGGCGCCGTTGCCAGGGACGACGCCATAAGATTAGGTCATATATTTATTTTCTTAGCTCCTTCCTTATTTGTTGCGTTTTTTTGTCTATTTGATTATAAGTCATGAATTCATAACTTTATTATTAAGCTATATAGATCTCATTTTACTTTCTTTATTTTGGTATCGATTGTTAGTTGATTTAGTTCATTTCTTGAATATTCTCAAAATCCAAAAAAAATTAGAAAAGCCTAAAATCCAAAAAATTAGAAAAACTTGAAAATACTAAAAATTAGAAAAGCTTAAAATTGAAAAAGTTTTAAAAAACTTGAAAACCACAACAGAATTTGAAAAATTTTAAAAACTTTAAAAACAAAATGGCAAGTTTCTGTTTCCTTTAGTTTGAGCATTTGTCTTTCTCTCTTAGTTTTGTTCTTATTAATTACTTTGTTTTACTTCATTATCAGTGGTGATATATTTAGTTCATTTGTTAAAAAAATCTAAAAAAACTCATAACAATTTAGAAAACTTGAGACTTAAAAAGAGATTGATTGATAAATCACTTGGAATTGAAGCTTTAGTTGCTTTGTTTTGTTTTAGAATGTGGTTTTGTTTTATTTTTGTTTTAGATATTGATTAACTTTTTGATTTGGTTACTTTTGTGAATCGTCTTTAGCGTTGAGTAACGTTTTGATTTGATTTTGAAAAAAAAAGAAAAAGTTTAGAAAATTCAAAAATTAAAAAAATAGAAAAAGAAAAGACCAAAAATAGGACTTCTTTTTGGTTAAGGTGTGGGGTTTATATGACTAGTTGGGTTAGAAACCCTAAGGATCAAAGACCCGTAAGGAGTGAGCTCGACTCGGACTTAGAACCCAAATCTGAACCTAAGCCTGAATTAGGGAATATGACATAAGAAAGGACTTTAAGTGATATTTTCTATCCTCCTAGGCCTGCTTCGCCATCATGTTTTGTTATACCTAATCTTGCACTAAATGTGACCTTCGAATTAAAACTCCACTATACTCAGATGCTCCCTAAATTCAGAGGTTTAGAGGATGCTTACTTGTTTTTGAGGGAATTCGAAGAAGCTTGTTCTATGATGCATTTCCCTAATATTCCCATTGATGTTGTGTGAATGAAATTGACTCTTTTTGCTTTGAAAGGTTCTGCTAAAAGTTGGATGTATAGCTTGGCTGCTAATTTTATTACTTCTTGGAATGATTTTGTAAAATTGTTCTTAAGAAAATATTTTTCTAATACCAAGACTGTTAAGCTGAGGAATGAAATCAAGCAATTTATACAACTTGATAGGGAATCATTTTGGAAATATTTTAATAAGTTCAAAACTTTGTTGGCCCAATGTCCCCATCACGGTTTAAACCAAGTACGTTTGTGCCAGGTTGTATATGAAGGACTTGACCAACAGACTAGGACCATGATAGAATCCATGTGTCAGGGTGGCTTTCTTTTTAAGAATCCCACAGCTGCTTCGGAGTTTTTAGAGGACTTGACTGAGAAAACCACACAGTGAAAAATCGCTCGTGATAACAGCCTGAGTTCTAGGTTTGCAAGGGGTAGGTTGCATTCTGTTTCTGATGTAAGTGACTTAGAGTCTAAGGTTGCTATTTTAGAAGACATATTGAAGGGATTATTTCCCCAAATGTTCCAGTTATCTTAGACTTCTAAGTGCCTTGTTTTCATTGTTAGGCCCTAAATTATTCTTTGAGTGCTTGTCCTTGTTTTGCTCATCAATTAGCAACTGAACAAGAGCAAGCAAGTATGGCCTTTCAGAGACCTAAGAATGACCCTTTCTCCTCTTATTACAACCCAGGGTGGAGGAATCACCCTAACTTTTCGTGGAATAGTGGACCAAATATTATGGTTCCTAATTCTCAACTTGGGATGTTTCCTGAAAACAACTCCCAGCCCATCTCTCATCCTTTAAACTCCTTTCAAAGATCGGCTTTTTTAGGTGTGCCTAATGCACCTAGATCCCCACCTCCCATAGCTCAAGTTCAACCTCCTCCTGGTTATACTAATATTGATAAATTAGAGAGGAGAATCAATAACAATATAGAGAGAATGATTAATGATAACATGGAAAGAATGATGAGAATGATGACCGAGCAGTTCTCCCAGTTAGCATCATCTTCTAGGGAACTAGAGACTTTCCCAAGTCAGCCTGAGGTGAACCCTAAGGATCATGCCTCCTCTTCTTCTGGTAACCCTAATAAGCTTGTAAGGAAAGTGAATGCGGTTATATCTCTCGGTTCTAGTCGAGAGGTTGCAAACCAAGTGAGAAATCCTAATGAACCTTGCAGGTATCCTCACCAATTCTTCCATAATTCCTGCCCCTTTTCTACTCCAGATACTGGTCAATCCAATCAGTCAGGGGATACGACTGATGGTGTCTCCAATGTTTCAGATAGTCCTCCCTCTCCTAAGTCACCTTCTAAGAAAAAGGAGCCTAAAGAGAAAGACTCCTTTGACTCAGCAAGTTCTTCACCTTCTAAGAGTTCTTTTCCCCTTTTTTCTTCTGAGAAAATCTAGATGCCTTTACCTCCTTTTCCCCGTAAGTTAAAGAAGAAAGATCAAGATCATATTGAGAAGATGAGAGAGACCTTCTCTCAAGTTAAGATCATCATTCTCTTACTCGATACTATTCAACAGATGCCTCCTTATGCTAGATTCTTAAAGGAGCTATGTACCACAAAGAGAGCAACTAGTGTGCCTAAGAAGGCTTTCTTGACTTCTAGTGTTAATTCTATCCTTTCTCAAATCTCAGTGAAGTATAAGGACCTCGGTTGCCCCATTGTGTCTATAGTCATAGGAGACCAGCTTATTCACAGAGCATTGTTTGACCTAGGGGCTAGTGTTAACTTGATACCCTTTGCTGAATATGAGAGGCCAGAGTTAGGTGAGCTGAAACCTACTAGGATGGTCATTAAATTGACTGATAGATCAACTAGGGTGCCCAAGGGGTAGTCGAGTATGTGTTGATTAGAGTTGGTGAATTTATTTACCCAGTGGACTTTGTTGTGATTGAAACTGAGAAGGTATCCAACTTAGCTAGTCAGGTTTCTATGATTCCAGAGCGTCCTTTCTTGGCCACTGTCAATGCCCTCATTAACTAGAGGAATGGTATGATGAGACTATCTTTTAGCAACATGACTGTGGAATTGAACATCTTTAACATGCAAAGACAGCATTTTGGATTTGATGATATGGAATTTTACTCTTAATTGGATAGGGGATTTTGTATTCGATGATGCTTTTGATGATGCATTTGATACTGAGTATGAGTCATTTCTTATAGATGACGAGCTTGAATATGATGTGTTCGAGTTTGATGACTTGTGCTGTACTGCTGATTGTTTGCTCACTGCTGTGTCTGAATCTGCTGCTGAATCTATTTCCCCTGTTACTCTTGAATTGAAAACCCTTCCTGATTCTCTTAAGTATGCATTCCTAGGACCCAATGAATCATTATCTATCATTATTACTTCTGATTTGGACTGGAACCATGAGGACAAACTAATTTCTTTGCTTAGAGAGAACAAGGAAGCTTTAGGATGAACTTTAGGGGATATAAAGGGTATTAATCCTTCTATTATGCAACATAGAATTCATTTAGAGGACAATACTAAACCCTACTGTGACTGTCAAAGGTGTTTGAATCCCACTTTGCAGGAAGTCGTTAAGAAGGAAGTGTTGAAATGGTTAGACCATGAGATCATTTATCCTAGTTCTGATAGTGAGTGGGTTAGCCATGTTCAAGTTGTTCCTAAGAAGACTGGTATTACCATGATTAGGAATTATAAGAACGAGTTAATCCCTACTCGAGTTTAATCTGGGTGACGTGTGTGTATAGAATATAGAAAATTAAATGCTGTCACTAGAAAAGACTATTTTTTCCTTCCCTTTTTGGATCAAATGCGAGAGAGATTAGCAGGACATTCCTTCTGTTGCTTTTTAGATGGATGTTTCGATTATACTTAGATATCTATTGCTCCTGAGGATCCGGAGAAGACTACTTTCACTTGTCCATTTGGAACATTTGCCTTTAGAAGAATGTCGTTTGAACTATGTAATGCCCCTGCTACCTTTCAAAGATGCATGATTTCTATTTTCTCATATTTAGTTGAGCAATGTAGAAAAATTTTCATGGATGACTTTTTTGTGTTTGGATCTTCTTTTGATAATTGCTTGTCTAACTTGAGAAAGGTGTAGGAAGAAAAATTTGACTTTGAATTGGGAGAAATGTCACTTCATGGTTAAAAAGGGTATAGTCTTAGGACATATTATTTCTTGAAATGGAATTGAGGTAGACAAAGCTAAGACTGACTTGATTGTTAATCTTCTCCCTCCCACTTGTGTGAAAGAGGTGCGGTCTTTTCTTAGACATGCTAGCTTTTATCGTCGCTTCATTAAGGACTTTAGTAAAATTACAAAGCCTTTGTCCAATCTGCTAGCTAAAGATGTGCCATTTCATTTCTCTGACGAGTGTCGTGAGGCATTTTCTAAGCTTAAGGAGGCCTTAACCTCTGCTCCTATTCTTCATCCTTCCATTTGGGGAGAACCATTTGAATTGATGTGTGATGCATCTGATTATACTATTGGGGTTGTGTTAGGTCAGCATATTGATAAGAAACCCCATATTATTTACTATGCTAGTCACACATTGAATGATGCCTAGCTAAATTACACTATTACTGAGAAAGAATTTTTGCTGTAGTCTTTGGTTTTGAAAAGTTTAGATCCTATCTGATTGGGTTACATGTGATTGTTTATACTGACCACTCTGCCCTCAAGTACATTCTTTTTAAGAAGGATGCTAAGTCTAGACTTGTGAGAAGAATTTTGCTTTTACAAGAATTTGACTGCAAAATCAACGATAAGAAAGGTTTTGAAAACCTTGTAGCTGGCCATCTGTCTAGGATCTTCTATAGTAGAGAGAGTGAGTCTAGTATTTCTAAGTACTTCCCCGATGAGCAATTGTATATTGTTCACCCGGATCCTTAGTATGCTGATATTGTGAACTACTTAGTTACTGGTAGGATCCCTGAGGGTTGGACTAAGAATGACAAAGATAGATTCTTTCATCTTGTGAAGTTCTTTATTTGAGATGACCCTTATCTATTTAAGTACTGTTCTGACCAAGTTTTTAGGAGGTATATTTCCGACCATGAGGTGAGAAGTGTCCTTTCTTTTTGTCATGACCAAGCATCTGGGGGGCATTTTAGTGGTAGGAAGACAGCAGCCAAGGTTCTTCAATGTGGTTTTTACTGGCCTATTCTGTTTAAAGATGCATTTGAGTATTGTAAGAGTTACCCTAGATGTCAGCAGTTAGATAGAATAAGTAAAAGAGATATGATGTCACTGAACCCCATCATTGTTATAGAGGTTTTTAATGTGTGGGATATTGATTTTATGTGACCATTTCCATCTTCTTTTGAGAATGAGTATATTTTGTTAGCTGTAGACTATGTTTCTAAATGGTTTGAGGCCATCCTATCTAGGACCAATGAAGCTAAAGTGATTGTGAAATTTCTTAGAGAGAACATCTTTGCTCGATTTGGTATGCCCCGAGCTATCATTAGTGATTAGGGCACCTATTTTAATAATAGATCTTTTGATGTCTTACTGAAGAGGTATTTCGTAGTCCATAAGCTTGTGACTCCCTACCATTCCCAAACCAGTGACCAGGTTGAAGTGTCCCATCTGCAGATTAAGCAGATTTTAGAAAAGACAGTGAGTAGGAATAGGAAAGATTGGGATGATAAGCTGGTGGATGCTCTTTGGGCATATAGGACAGCTTTTAAAACTCCATAAGGTATGTCACCTTATAGGGTAGTTTATGGTAAGCCTTGTCATTTACCTGTGGAGATAGAGCATAAAGTTTGATGGGTCATTAGAAAGCTTAATTATGACTTGAATGAGGCAGGTGATGAGACACGATTGAGTGAGCTTGATGAGATTAGGGTTGAGGCTTATGAGAGTACTCGGTCGTACAAAAACAGGGCAAAGTTGTTTCATGATCGATATATTTTTAGGAAAGAGTTTACCCCCAGAATGCAAGTACTATTGTATAACTCTAGGGTCCATCTGTTTTCAGGAAAATTGAGGTCCCGATGGACGAGTCTTTATATTGTCTCACATGTGTTTCCCTATGGTGCAGTTGAAATTCAGGATTCTCAGAGCGGTACCACTTTTAAAGTGAATGGCCAGCATTTGAAACCATTTCTGGAGCTGCCGGGCCAAGAGGATGTGGAGTGTCTGATACTCCATAAACCTAGCCATGATCAGTGATTGTGATCTGAAATAGCTTGAGTGTAATTAGCACCCGACCTGGTTTGCTAGAAATTTCTTCTCTTCCCTCGCCTTCTTTCTTTCTTTTCTTATTTCTTTGTTTTATTCCAATTTGTTCTTGTATAGTTGGTCGTTTTTCTTTGATTGGTTATTTTGTTTTTGAGTCTTGTTTTTGAGCATATGTTTGCTTTTTAGATTTTTCCTTTGGTCTTTATGTGTCTGTTCCACTCCCTATAAGGACATTGTGAAGTTTTGGTATGGGGGTGGGGTATCTATGTGTGCATACTTTTCTTTGAAAAATTTTGAAAAATTCAAAAATATTTTGGTTTTGTTTTAGAGGACGTTTGTACTATGTCTGATTAGCTTAAATCCTCTATACTTTGGTTACTAGCTTGTATATAAATAGGATGTGCATGATAAGTCTCCAACCTCAGTGTGTCATTCTAAGTCCTAATTCTAACTCCAGTTGTTCATTATGGATTGTATAATCCAATCCTTATTTATTCCTTCATCATTATCTTTAGGTCTTAGGCTTCCATGAATGATTCTTCTATTTGCTTGTGACACGATTACTCTGAAAAAAATGAAAAAAAATGATGAGAAAAAAGTATATTATGAATAAAGAAGAAAAAAGAAAAAGAGATAAAATAAAATTTGGAATGACAAGTACCTCTTTGAGGCATGCGCTATTGGGCATTACCCTTTTAGGCACGTGCTACTGGGTGTTACCCTTTGAGGCAATACTACTACTAGGAAAGCTTGCTTCCAATGTTAGTATGATAATAATGTAGTTGTGTCAATCAAGTGGGATTGAGTCTAATTCTGATAAATCTAGACCTTGGGATGATGATACACTTGCGCATGAGCATTGAGGTAGATTCAGAATCTTGATGTTCAATGGGTGAAAAATTAGTACTTTGATGTCATTTGTGAGGTAGAGGACTTTGAAGTACATTTTGTATATATGCAGGTCAATAACTTGGTTACATGGATGATTTTTAGTTGATTAGAACGTGTGCATATCTTCCCCTAATTTTGTACATATTAGCTTTGAGAAAAAACCAAAAGAATTTCTCTTTTCTTTTTGAAGTAATTTTTGTGGGTATTTAACTTGAAAACCCTCATGAGACCTCACTTGTCTACTTGGACAACCGAGGGGTTTAAAAGGCTTGTTGCAGACACTAAATGCAACTGTGATTCCTACAACAGTGAGTTAGGACTTTCTTTTTCTTATTTTTATTTTTAGTTAGTTTAGTTTGTTTTACTCAAGGACGAGCAAAATCTTGGTGTCGGGATATTTGCTCGTGCCCAAAAATGTGTTATTTTTACGATACTTTTATACCCGATTTATGCTTGTTATAATCGTTATTTTAATGTTTTTATTTGATTTTATATTATTTTGTAGGTTTTGAACAAAATAAGAATAGTTATGCAAAAATGCAAGAAAGTGATGGGAAAATGCTGAAAATGCTGGAAATAAAGAATTGGGCCAAATTGACCCGACCTAATCCTAAAAGCCCGTTTGTTTAGCCCTAAGGAAAAAGAAAAAAAAGGAGAAATAAATCCTAAAAATATGCCCCGCCCATGTGAGCTGCACGTGACTTCTAATCCCCCCCTCTCACTTATCTTCTTGCTCTCTCTCTCCTCTTCTCAACCAAACAGGCCCCAAACCAGAGAACCCGATACATTCCCCCCTGCTACTCCCTTATCTTCATCTTCTCTCTCTCTCTCCGATGAACCACCACCCCACCAATTTCATCCGAATCCACCACCCTAAACCGCTAGCGCAACACACCAACTTGCACCATCGTGACTGTCCATGATTGTCGGAATCCAAGAGCAGAGATCGAAGTGGTTCGAGTATAAAGGGAAACAACAGCGCCATTAGGTAGGGAGGAGGTTTTTGATTAAGTTTTTTAGGTTTTATTTTAGGGTTTAGTTAGTATTGTTTTCAGTATTCTTGCGTTTTAATTTTGGTTTCGGCAATTTAGGGTTTGTTCTGTTTCAAGTTTTTGATTCGAATTTGTATCTTGCAATTTTAGGCTGAATTTTGGGTTTAATTTCATTCATGTTTTTAAGGTTAATTTTAGATTTAATTTTAAGCTCAATTTCGGGTTTCAGGAACGTAGGGTTCTTCTTGGTTGGGTTTCGTCTGCTTTAGCTTCGAATTCATGTAATTAGGTTAGACTTTGTTCATTCTGAGTTGTAATCGCAAGGACTATGTGAAAATTTCAAGAGAGAGGCTCGGTTTGAGGTTGATTGATGCATGGCATTCGGCCCTGTTTTGATTTTCTACTCCATATCTTCAACGCCACCCCATGGTCTAGGTTTGAACTCTACTCTTCATTCTTGTTGGATGATTGCTGAGATTTCGAATCCCTCTCCCCTTTGCTCAGTTTTCGGGTTTTCTTGATTTAGTTGAATCGATTATGTTCGGAAGTTAGTTAAACTAATTAGAATAGCTGATTCTGGATTGGAAACTTGCTCTGTTTGAGCTCTTTGATTATGATTCTTCAGGCATGTTTGCTGAGTCGATGTTGCTGGTTGATGAAAGCTGATTTTGTTGATGATGTTCTGAAATTTTATTTGGTCATGACTTAGCTGAGATTCTTGTTTGTGCTTGCGGTTTTCCTTTCCTGCAACCTAGTGATTGTTGATGATAATGGATGATGGTTGATGGTGTTCCCCTCCCTTGTTTCAGTCTCTGTTTAATTTGAGTCTCACTGCTGAATTCTCCCTTCCCTGTGTTAGTTCACATTAAGATTAATAGTTAATTAGTGAGTTAATTTTCCATGGTTTTGGTTCACATTTTAGCTCCGTTTAATTTCAGTTTTCAGACTCTAGGTTTTGGTTTCGATTGAATGGTGTTAGTAAGTTCATTTAATCTACCTTATGTTTAGTTGAATGTTTAGTCGAATGCTTAGTCGAATGCTCAGTTGAATTAGAGTACTAGTTCTCTTTGAATTATTTAATTTGGTTTAGTTAACATTAGATTAATTAGTTAATCCACTCTTTTGTGACCATAATCTTATTCATTGTCCCTGATGAAATGACCCTCAAGTATTCAGCGAAAGCTGTACGCTTGCGGCTTCTGTTTTACACTCATATCTATCCTAACAGCATAATCGCCTTTCTATTTTTACGATATCCTAACTATGCAAATGTTGCTTATAGTCCTAGGATCGATCTCTAAAAATGCACCAATGTTTCTTCTAATAGCAATGATGTGATCTCGATCTCAATTATTTAAAGGGAGGCAATACATGTGAACACAAAAGGCTACCACGTTGAGTGTGAATTTCGATGGCATTCATTTGCACTCTCTTAGAACCAACATAATCTAATCAAACTTTAGGACTCCCCTTCCACCACTTGTTTGAAGTCCATATATGATAAAACTAGAAAAGAAACAACTTTTCACAAAAATCTTGTAGGAAAACTCCCTTTTATTTGCCTGCATATAGCTGCCATCATCTTCTTCATGGATGCACTATTAAAAAACTATTCTATGTAAATGTTGGCAACCAGACACAATTAAAGTCTTCCACATCCCCTCTATCCCCAAAGTTATGATTTTGAATCGCAGTTCTTTCCTCCTCATCATCATGTAGTGACAGTTTTTTCCATAATTTTTCAAGCTTTCTCATACCTTATGTCAGATGATGTCATCATAAAGATCAGCACTAACCCAAACCCAGTGCTTAAAGGAAGCTAAAAAATTAGGCACAAGAGAATAAGAACCAAAAACTAATCAATTCTCACGAGAGCTCTTAGAGCCTATGGGAAGTGGCATAAATGGGCAACAGTAGGGCCCTTTCAAGCGTTGCTTGCGCTGCTAAGGTTTGACTGATAGCTTAGGAGTCTCTTTGTGGGACATTTTTTTATTAGCATGAAATATAAATATACATGAGTATATGAGATGTGTTTGTTGAATCAATGGCATAATAATGTTCAATTTCTCTGGGTAACCAATCAAAACCACTCTATACTTAAATTTGCAAGGTGACTTAAGACAACTTACAATTATAACTTTTGTTTTTGACACAAATGCAAAAAGAATCGTTATTGTATGCCCCTAGTTCAGCTCTCATGCCATTTGCTATAATTCTTTCTATCTTGACTCTTCTTTACACTAAAATATTGTACTCAAACATAATGTATTTTTCGAGTTTCTTTCTTCCTTATGCACTCTATAATTAATTACGAAGAGTATTATATGTACAATCCTATCTTGACCATTGTTTACACTGACTTCTGTGAGTTGGGATGAGATCTTATTAGTCGCTTATGAAGACGTGGATGTCGAAGACGAAAGATTTTGAATGATATGGTTGTCTATAAGTCATGAGTTTTAGTTATATCAATTAACATTTATTTCATGAAAAATTTTATTTACTCTAAAATACCTTTATTATGCTTTGTATATTTTATTTTTATTTTTTGGTTTTGATCCTCATTCAAATGAGTAGTATATTTTACTTTAACTATTCTATAGATTAAACTTTTAAAGATGATAATTTTAAAGTACCTAACAGGAACCTAAAAAGTTAATGTGAGGCAATGCATGAGTCTTAATTGGTTTACAAATAAATAAGAAGTTAGTGCATTACACGGGTCTAAGAACTAGTTCACCATAGAACTGTGCAGGTAACAATTGCACAACGGTAACTCAACTTTTGGTATAACTATTTAAATGGCTCTCACTTTTTAAAAATAATTTGTAGGTACCTAAATTTTCCTTGAAACAATTTTGTAGGTACATTTTTCATATGAAATCACGTAATTTCCTTCAAATCATGTAAAAAAATTTGAATGTACAACATATTTGGTGAAATAAATATAAAAGGAACACAATATGTTATACAAATTCACATAGAATATAAATTACCAAATTATAATAAAATCATTAAATTTAATATCTTAAATAAAATAATTCATATTTTTATAAGAAACACTAATTTTTTAGAAACATTGTAGTAATTTAAAAGGTTCACAAAAGTACAAAAAAATAAAATAATTGCATTGAATTATACAATAATTTAGTTAACTTCATACAATGTTTGAAAAAATTTTAGGTTTATAATAGTTTAATAGTATTCTATAAAAACTTATAAAAAATAATTAAAAATATTCAAGATATTTTATTTCGTTCACGATGTCTACATGAGATCAACAAGTCTATAATATAAAGAAGAAAAATGATGGATCTGTGGATTTCTTCCTCATGCTGTACTTTTGAAAAACAGCGATTCACGTGGGAAGAAGAATGTTTAGTATGTACCAATTTATATTTCCTGAAGTTAGAATTTATTTTTGTAAGGAAGATTTATTTATTTTGTTCGAATTTATAATGTAGATGCCGGATGACTCCTTAATTTTTAATGAAAATTATCGCTTTCTTTCTTGCAAAAAAAAAGTTTAAAATAATATTCAAGATATTTTAATTCATATTTTATGTGAATTTTTTAATTATTTATCATAAATTTTTTGTTTAATTCACAAGATTTATAATACTTTTATATTCTCTTAATTTTTTTAATTGATTTTGTTCATATGAAATGAAAATTATATTATTCAAGTGAATAAGGAGCTTCTAAAATTATCTGAAGAATGGTGTAAGGATGGTAGCTTCCCGAAGCATAGAGTGTGAGTGTGGTGAGAGGAGTGTGGATCTGCAAGAGTGTGGTCATATCAGCAAGGACGAGATTAAGGAGGCCATAAGGAAGATGCCCAATGGGAAGGCAGAGGGTCCGAATCAAATGCCGGTGGAAGTGTGGAAGTGTTTAGGTGAGGAAGGTTTGGAGTGGCTTACGGAGCTTTTCAATGTCATTTTTAGGACTGCTAAGATGTCCAAGGAATGGAGGTCTAGCACGGTTATCCCTTTGTACAAGAACAAAGGGGATATTTAGGATTGTAATAATTTTAGGGGTATCAAGTTGCTCAGTCACACTATGCAGTTATAGGAAATGGTGATTGAGAGAAGGTTGCGGAAGTATGTTTCAATTTCAGAAAACCAATTTGGTTTTATGCCAGGCAGGTCGACCATAGAGGCGATCTACCTCCTTAGAAAACTCATGGGTATGTATCCAGATAGAAAAGTGGATCTCCACATGGTGTTCACTGACCTGGAGAAAGCTTATGATAGAGTTCCGCATGAAATTTTATGGAGATGCCTGGAGAAGAAACGAGTGCTACCCTGGTACATTCGAGTTATTAAGGATATATATGCGGAAGGTAGGACGAGTGTTAGGACGCCAGAAGGGGTCACAAATGACTTCTTCGTTGGTATGGGCCTGCATCAGGGTTTCGCCTTGAGCCCTTTTCTTTTCACTCTAGTTATGGATGAACTCACGAGAGGGATTCAGGATGAGTTACCTTAGAATATACTTTTTGCAGATGACATTGTTCTTATCGATGAGACCAGACAAGGAGTTAATGACAAGTTGGAGCGTTAGAGGCACTCTCTGGAATCTAAAGGTTTTAGAGTGAGTAGATCGAAGACGGAGTACCTTCATTGTTGTTTCAGCGGTAGGGTAGATGCGACAGGAGAAGTCACCCTGGATGAGAGGCCGATACCTAGGCTCGATCATTCAACAGAATGAGGATATTGACGAAGATATAAACCATCGCATAAAAGTAGGCTGGCAAAAATGGAAGTATTCCTCGGGTCTGTTGTGTGATAAAAGGGTGCCACGTGGATTGAAAGGCAAAGTCTATCGCATGGTAGTTAGACCGGCCGTTCTTTATGGATCGAAATATTGGCCTCTTAAAAAGACACAAGTCCAAAGATTGACGGTAGCAAAGATGAGGATGTTAAGGTGAATGTGTGGTTACTCAAGGCTAGACAGAATTAGGAGTAAAGTTATCAGGGACTCAGTTGAAGTAGCTCCCATCGACGATAAGTTGAGAGAATCACGACTCCGATGGTTTGGTCATGTGAAGAGGAGGAGCGTGGACGCTCCAGTGAGGAGATGTGAGAGGATCAACATCTCCGAAGGCAGAAGAGGGAGGGGAAGACCCAAGAAGAGCCTGGACGAGGTGATTAGAGAGGACTTGAAAGTTGCTGGTTTGACGGAGGACATGGCTCAGGATAAGAATAGATCGTGGAGTCTCGAACCCGTAGTTTTCCTTTGGGTTGCGTTGGCTGCGTTTTTTTCCCCCGTATGGGGTGTTTGTATGCAGGTTGCACTGTCTTCCGAGAAGATTTCTCATATGCTTACCTTGGACGATCAGGTATATGGCCTTCCTCCATTTCATTGTCCTTTTATTTCATAATTTCAGCAATTGATATTGTATTTATCTTATATTTATCTCGGGCATCCTTACTATAGAATCTTTCTTCCATAAAATGTTTTCATATTGAATGTTTTCGCAAAAGCTTTCATATATAAAATATTTTCGCAAAACTCTTTTCGTGGGTCTCTTGGAATCGGCCTCTCTACGGGTAGAAATGTCGGCAGAGGTAAGGTTGCCTACAACTGGATCTCCCCATACCCCGCGAAAGCGAGAACCATACTGGGAGTTGTTGTTGTTGTTGTTGTTGTTGTTGTTGTTGTAAAATTATCTGAAGAAAATTAAGGTACATATAAATTAATTTTAAAAAGTAAGCGTCGTTTCAGTAGTTACGTTCAAAGTGAAGATTTCATTGAGTAGTGTGGTTTTTTTTTTTTTTTTTTTGACTATAGGGCCCCCACAAGAAAGCGAAAAACGAAAAAAAAAGAAAAAGAAAAAGAAGAAGAAAGAAGAAATAGGCGGCCATTGCTAGGTCGAGTTTCCCATCTTCCCGGCAAAAATCGCCTTTGCAGTTAGCGGCCGCTGTCTCCTCGCTCTCTCTCCCACTCGGTGGATCCGTCCGGTGACTTCTTCAGGTGCGTCTCTTTATCTGCCTCTCTCTTCTCCTTCATCGAAATCGATTGTCTTCGTCTTTTTGCAAGGGGTAACTTGTTCCTCGATCAGCTTATCTTTTTGCAACGAGAACTGTTTTCCACCTGATTGTACGACTTTCACTTTCGATGATGGTGTCGAAGGAAATGCACAACGTGGGTGTGTTTCATAATGTAAAAATTTTAGGGAAGTTGCTTAATTTTAATTCTTAACTCATACCCTGAATTTTGGCATCAACATTTGTTCTGGAGATCATTTTTGGTCACTCTTGGTAGCTGCATTCTTCCCCCCCCCCCCCCAAAAAGGAAAAAACAAAAGAAAGAACTGAGCTTTCAGATGTTATTTGCCAATGTCGTGGATTTTCACTGCTTGCATTGCTTGATAAAAGTAAATGGGGTCATAGGCTCTTGCTAGTGTCTTTATTGGGTTGGTTGTTTTCACTTTTCTAGCCTTTTATGGGGAATTCAGCTATGTTTATGTCCTTTAAGGGTTGGAATTCTTCACACTGGACTAGGGTGCCTTCCTATAGTAGCTGCTGTTTTGACTTTATAGATCTTCTTGTTGTTCAGAAGGCTTGTTGTGGCATTTAGATTCATTCATTTCGCTGAATGTGTTCTGTTGAACATAGTCTTAATGTCAATTCTGATGTGTAACCGATTTTTTTTTTTTTTTTTTGGTGCCGGGTTCATGTTTCAAGTTGATATGGTTGTTGGTCACTGCTGTTAAACAATAGAAGGCTGCCAGCTTGCTACTGCCTTGGACTGTATATTGTTTTCAAGATCTTGATTCTGTTTTGCATTATTTTGGCTCAATAACACCTGTGCAAACTCTTCCTGCTGCAGTTCTTTTTTGGCATTCTGTTCGTTAAGGACTATATTACTATAAGATCGAGTAGCAAAATGAAAAAGTCACCATTACCTGTTCAAAATATTTGTGGGACTCGGAAGAATACTTGTGGGAAGGAAGCTTTGGTCAAAATTTTGAGATGGCATTTTGGGCACTCTGAATTTCGGGGCAAGCAGTTGGAGGCCATTGAAGCAGTTCTTTCAGGTTGGAGTCTTTCATTTATTAACTGTCCGAAGTAGTGGAGTGATGCCTCTGCTACTCTTTTCGTGAGATTAATTGCCAGTTATCTTGGGAATTGATCTGTTATTGTGACTTGCATCAGTTTCTAAATTTAATTTTGATCTTCTAATGCAGGAAATGACTGTTTTTGTCTCATGCCCACTGGAGGAGGGAAATCAATGTGTTATCAGATCCCTGCTCTTGCGAAGAAGGGAATTGTCCTTGTTGTCTGTCCTTTGATAGGTGGATGTCTTTTGTCTTATCTGTTGTTTTTATCTCAGCAGTGTCGTAGGCTATCTTTGATTTATGATTGGTTTTGCAACGCTAGGACTCACATTTGTTGCTTCCATTTTCATGCTCAGCACTGATGGTAAAGACAGTTTCATGTTCTTTTGAGTATTATCTATTGTATTTTGCACCGTGGTTTCTTTTGTTTCTGAAGCTGAATTTATGTATTATATAAGGAAAATCAAGTGATGGCATTGAAGAAGAAGGGTATTGCAGCCGAATTTCTCTCCTCAACCCAACCATCACATCTCCGGGAGAAGGTACCTTTTGAATTATTGCAATATCGTAACTTCGATCTTTATGAGACAAGTGGATCTGGTAGCCAAGCATCTTTAATGTCATTCTGTTATGTACTACATGATTGGTCATTCCGTATGTTTCTGACGTGGTGGAATACCATTTACAGAGGAAATAACCTGCTTATTTTTATATGGAATATGCTTAAGATCCTTTCATGGGATAATTGATCCAGCCCAAAATCAGCTAGTGCCATTGGTATTCTTCCATGAAAAGAAGGCATGAAATGCAAGTCTATTGCTCTGGTCAAGACATTATAAAAGGAACATTTACAAAATTGACATGCTGCAAATTTGTATTTGCTTGAATATAATAAATTGCACGTGTGATTTACCCAAAAACAAAAAAAAAATTGCACATGTGATCCTAGTAACCAATGCTTCATTTTATGACCGTAATTGATAAAATGAAACTGTATATTTTATGTCTGAGTAACAGGAATGCCATTTGGTAGCTTTTTTAACAATAGCTAGTAGTCCCACAACAGCACACCAATCGAATCTACTGTGGGTTTGGATATTTGGATTGGTGAATGCTTCAGTGCAACTTCAAAGGGTCCAGGAGAATATATCCATCCTGCTAGATGTGCCTCTTTATTTGATCCTTGGATGTTAAACTGCTTTGTTCTCTCTATGCCTTATGTATAAACTCAATATGCCTTGATTGAACAGGAGAGAGGGGGGGGGGGACATACTAATTCAATACATCACGGTACACACATCCTATTTGCAATATAATGAAATATATTAATTTAACAGCTGCAGATTCATTCTATGCCTATATTGATACTGATCCTCTTGATCATATTCAAGGATTCAAAATGCGATCTCAGTTGCGATTTTGGTTTCGGTAACGATACGGCAAAATCGCTCTAATATGGCAATTGCGTTCCATATTGTAGCTGTCGCGGCATGAAAACGCGGTTCGCCCAACTTTAAGACCTTTTTAATGAGGTCGTTTCGTCGCGGTTCGGCCATATTTTGAATCCATGATCATATCACATTGAGTTTTGACTAGAATGTATTGAGAAAGCATACAACAATGATTCCCAGTGTGAGTTCTGCTTTTGAAGGGTGTGGGAAGATTTAGATGTGAGCAGCTTTACCTTTGCAGACATCTTTGCCCATAGAGAGACCGATTTCAAGTGACCCACATAAAAGCATTGAGAAAATAAATTTTAATCCTAGACTACTAGATCCTGCTCCTAGGAGAAATCTAATATTCGATTTTCTGCCATTGTGCCTTTGCAATGAATTGAATAGTGATCATTCTTTTCTACTAAGAGCCTAAATTTTGGAAACGAGATTGAAACGGCTGCTAGAATGTGAGACTCCCATTTT
The DNA here is from genome assembly GCA_029747015.1 of Carnegiea gigantea. Classification (NCBI taxonomy): domain Eukaryota; kingdom Viridiplantae; phylum Streptophyta; class Magnoliopsida; order Caryophyllales; family Cactaceae; genus Carnegiea; species Carnegiea gigantea. Next base: position 171,966 of record JAKOGI010000292.1, read on the forward strand.
TATTTCCTTTCCTTTTTTTTGGGGGGGGGGTATTACATAGGTATTTCAGTGGTTTGGTATGCTGTTCCACTTTTAAAGGTTGGCACATGAGATGCCAAGTGTGAGTTCCGAAAAATCATCCAAATTATATTTTGGTACATTTGGCCGCTGGTTGATGTTCTAGACATCTATTGCAGTTGTTGCATTTCTCATTGCTATTGAATGAGATATACATTATAAGAGGATGTCTAAAAAATACGCATAAGCTACGCAATTTAAGTTAATTTTTGCCATTGAATGAGATATACATTACAAGAGGATGTCTCAAAAATGCTCATAAGCTAGGCACTTTAATTTAATTTTTAATTTTTTAAGAGTTACCTCATGCAATAATAAACTCAATTAGTGATTGAACATTTTGCCAGGTGATGAGCCCACATAAGATTTCTATTTTTATGTTGTTCTCTTCTTTCGTGCTACCTGCTATTTCTATATGTATGTATCTTATACATCCTTACAAATTAGAGAATCCAATTGGAATGGATGTTGAGCAAGGTTCCTGGAAAGTAGTTAATTACAACTCAGAAGGAGGGTATTTACAAAAAAGTTAAATTAAAACCCTCTTCCCAAAAATATAAACCCTTGAGTCACTTGGGGTTTTCAACCCCATGAATAAAGTGTCCTATTTGTCTCTTCCATATCAACTAAAAGATAGCTTGGGATTGGCTCAAGAAACCTCATATTTGAGCCTTCTTCCAAGAAGAGTAAGTGGTCACCATCCAAGGAAGGCCCAAACAACGAAGAGCCAACTCCCAAAGGGTTCTAGCAGATGGGCAATGGAGTAAGTGGTCTGTGGTCTTAAAATTGTTTTTGCACATGAAGCATGCCAATTGACCAAAGATGTACCCCTCTTTTGTCAATTCTCACGTGTCAAGATATTGAGATGTCTGTATGTTGATATGAATTTTTATACCTTAGATTGATGGCCATACCAAACCAAGGCTTTACTGCTCATTAGCGTCAGGACTCAGGAGCTATCCTCTAACTATTAAACCTATATGGTTCTGAACTGACTATACAGTTGATATGCGCCTCCTTTTGCCTTTTTTGTACCAGTGTATGATTGTTCTTGTCTAGTTAAGCTTTCAGTAACCCCAGAAACGGGTTCACAGTTATGTCCATTAGTTTTGGTGTATCTTCATATTTGGGATCTGTGACCTTGTTGTTTTACCCTTCAGATTTACGAGGACCTTGACTCTGGAAAGCCTTCCTTGAAGCTGCTTTATGTGACGCCAGAGTTAATAGCAACTGCAGGATTTAACTCAAAGTTGTCAAAAATGTATTCAAGGGGTTTGTTGCAGCTGATTGCCATAGACGAGGTCTGTTGATATATGTGTTTTTTTTTTTTTTTTTTTTTTTCCCCAATGGAATGCTTCAGCAAGTATCTACAGATTGTCAATATTGTCTTTTCTTGTTTGACACTTTGTTTCAGGCGCATTGCATTTCAACATGGGGTCATGACTTCAGGTGTGTTGCCATGATATAGCTTCAATGCAAGCATAATGCTTATTGATTGGATATCTGATTGGATTATTTCAAGCTTATCATTTGATCTTTTAATATTAGATGTGGTGTGATTGTATTCTTTCTGTATGCATCTTTAGGTCCTAACAGGTGATTTATTGAACCCGCGTTTCCTTTAAGCTTGTAACTTCACGTTTCATTATGATATATTAAGTAAAACACTCGTACTTCTAGCTTGAGTAAGGCTCACTATTTTTACCTTTGACTTGACTTCATAAGCCATTAAATGTCTAGTTGTGTGTGCTTATCTAGTTATATGTCTTTAATATTGTATGGTTCTGTGGGAAGATATGTTTAGAGTCCTGCACAAGCCAGTTTTACATGTCAAATGACTATGACGGGAGGTTTCTGGAACCCTTATGATGGAAATCGATAATTTGAGAGCAAGTGAGGAAATTCTGGATGCTGTTTGGACATATCCTTCTTGTCCTAGATATGCTCATCTTGCCGTCCACATCACTGTGACCTCTGTTATTAGGATGGCAGTTATCTTAGGTCTTGTAAACTGAACATCTTATAGTCTCAATGTCCCTTTTGTGAACTTAGGTAGGTCATGTAAATTCTGCCCACATACAATCGAACAAAAGGGAACGGATTTTTAGTGGGTGACTGTAATTTGAATGAAACAGGGTCGGAATCCTGATGGTGTGCTCAGGTACGTGTCTAGGCATCTGGCATTTAGCTTGTAGGTCACAAGTCATGACACTCATCACAAACTTCTGTATTAGTGGCATTTCTGTAGTTGGCTATCAAATCCATATGGTGGATAGCCTGCCATTATTCTGTGAGGCTTAATGCAAGGTCAGAAGTGATTCGGTTATATTCTTGCTTTCCACTTTTGCATTATTTTCATTTTCCATTCAACAGAAAAGCTTGTTTATCTTCCTTACATTGCCGATGTTCATGTCTCTTAACTCTGATCTTTAGTAGTTTCTTCTCCTGTCTAACCGGGGGGGGGGGGGGGAGGTTTTCAAAAGAGCATATGGTTCATAGGAGATGTTGAAGAATTGTTCTCAATGAGACAAGATATGTGACAGATATACAAGTTTATACGTATAGGCCTATCAGACAGATATGCTTGGATACTGTTACAGGAATTGATGTTATAAAGGCTTATGTTTATGTGTACCCATGCGTTATGAGGAAGTAAGTGTGGAGGTTGTTTCCTGGATCATTTGAAGTTCTGTTATTCAATGATAGCTGACAAGGTAATTTGTCGATGCCTCTGTCTTCTGCTAATTTTTTTTGCTTTTTTCTCCTTTCTTTCACTGAGTGTGTTGGCTTTATGCTTTTGAAAGATATCATTGAGTGGCATGTTTCAGTATACTTTTTTGAGATCACCATGCCAAGTGTTGCTGATACTCTGCTAGGGATGCATTATTCAAGTTGCTTCTGTTGATAGCCACTTCAACGGTTTTTGAATATCTAATGCAGGCCTAGCTATAGGAAGCTGTCAACTTTAAGGGATTCCCTCCCTAATGTTCCAATTTTAGCTTTAACGGCAACTGCTGCACCAAAGTGAGCCACCTATCCCAATCTCATTCTTAGTTGCTCTCGAAGTATTTTGGTGTTTTTTGCCATGAATACTCCTTTTAAAATTTGTTGTGGAATTGATGGTCATTGCCACGCTCAATAGCATAATTGCTATCCGTTTATAGCTTTCATTTAGCATAACTCATGCCTCTGCATTCAATTCAAGTTGTCTGAGATATTTACCTGTGTTCTACAGTTCTACTCCACTCTATAGATTATTAGTCCTCTGGTTTCTCTCCTCTGCTGTTCACACAGATTCATCCTCTTCCTTGCCCTCCATTATATAAACACAAATAAAATGTAAAAAGCTGTCTGGATAGCTGTTGATATTTATGAATATTTACCAAATTGCTCAAGTTGATATCTGTTCTCTCCTGAGCAAAGATTGTTCCCCCCAAATGCTTCACCCCCCCAAAAAAAAAAAAAAACACACTTTGGTACGTATTTAGTTACCATATCTGTTGGTCAGCGCAGTCCAGTGATGGAACATGTTCCACCACTTGGTCTCCGTTTTTGACATGGTTCAGTTTGTGAATGGTGTTCAGAGAGAATTAGAGGTATCCTGGTGACTATATTAGAAATGTTTACAATCTATATGTGTGGACAAATGACTAAATTCAGGGAAGTGAATTATATGGTTGCAAATGCTGAATGCTTGAATCCTACTTTTGATTCCAAATCCAAATAAAATCCAGACCCTTAGCTCCCACTTTGGCAGGGTGTGATGGGGTTTTGATGTAGCTGGCTAGCAACCTTACCCTTGAAGTAAAAGCTGGTTCCCTTAGATCCTAGATTTTAAAAGCACTGAGTGCCTTCCAATCTATCGAAAAGAATGAGTGGGCAGTTTAGAAAGTCATCTGCTTTAGCCCACTATAATCCAATATAGTCCAAAATTATCTTTTTCAGCTATCCAGAAATTGGACGTTTGAAATGTAACTTCGTTTTTTAATTTATCAGGAAAAATGCTTGATATTCATCTTGCTCTTTTTTCTTTTTGGTTTTGTAAATTATTTTGTTTTCTTACTTTCTTCTACTCTCTCGCCTTTTTGAGTGCAGGGTTCAGAGGGATGTCATTGAATCGTTATGCTTGAGAAATCCCATAGTCCTAAAATCATCCTTCAATCGCCCTAATATTCATTATGAAGGTAAACACGCATTGAGCTTAATTTCATTTTATATTTGTCCTTTCACAAATTTTGAGGCCTGAAACTGATTTAGAAGAGAAAAGGGAAGGACAAATAAATTTTGAACTTTCTTTCGGAAAAGAGGTCAATGAAAAATTTTTTTTTCCCCCCTGCGAGTAATCAAAAAATTTGTATTAAGAAGACAAAAAGGAGGTGTTACCCATGTACAAAATGAGGCAATCAGAACATAACATTATGCCCTCCATCTCTCTACAACAATCATCTCGACAAAATACAAAAAAGTGAACTTTGTACCATAGTTGAGAACTTGGCTTCACCTAGACAAAGTTTTCAAGAAAGAAAGTTTGGAATGTTGAATGAACATAGCCTTGCCCTAAAAATTCTCTCTCTTTGAAATTTCTGTCCTTCTAAGTGCCCCACCATATAGCCAAAGGCATCAACTTCCAAAACTGCTAAGAACCCACTTTTCTTTAATCTTCTTCTTCATGCCACCATAGCATCTCTTATAGTTTGAGATTGACACCCAATTAACCGCCATCAAAGATGATGGCAAATGCCACAATGCGAACACCCATCAGTAATGGACAAAAAGGTGGCCTACGCACTACAGACTCTTTCTCCCCCATAATGCAGCAGACAGACACCTACTGTTCAGCTTAGAGTTTCTCCTTTTAAGCATGTCGTCCATTGTTTCAAGCAAAAAAGCATGCTTTGTGGGAGCTTTAGATTGCCCAATTGCCTTGACTGAGAAATCAAGTTGAGTCATCTCTACAGTAATTTTTGTTAGTGAATTGCCCAGTTGAATCATGGGGCCGAGGAATCTCATCATCATCCTCAAAAGGAACCTTCATAAATATCTCTACAGTAATTTTTGAGCTTCTCAAGAAAGGAACGTTCCAATGTTTTTGATCTCCAGTCCAAGAGGCCACTTATTGCACAATTGCCTCTTTCTATCGTGCCATCCTAAAATGATCAGGGTGTTCGAAGTCGAGAGGTTGATTCCCATACCACATGCCATGCCAAAAAAAGTCCTTTGACCTATTTTTCACCTCAAATTAAACACGAGAGAATGAAATTAGTCGAAACCACCCATAATAGATTTCCTATAGCCCACACATGAGCATACGAGCTCTTCTTACTCCACCAGCCAAAATTCTCTGCCCCGTATTATGTTTCAATCACCTTTCAATTCTCTACATGATGCCCTCTTCCTAAGCGAACCTTTACAGCCATTTGGCCTGAAGGGCTTCATTCATTTTGCGAAGACATCTAATGCCAAGGCGACCCTCATGTATCCCAATGGACCCAATGAAAGCCAATTTTAGACCAAAGGAAGTCTCTCATGAGTTTCTCTAATTTGGTGGTAATGCTAGTCGGAATGATAAATAAAGACATGAAATAAATAGGAAGAATGCGCAAGGCGCTTTGCGATAAAGTTAGTCTACCCTCATTTGAGATAGATTTCCACCACGCTATTCTCTTATGGAACTTTTCCACAATTGCTTCCTACACAACTTGGCATTTAAAAGGCGTACCATGTAGAATTCCAAAACAGGAAGATAGGAGATACTTAACCCCATTACCAGAGAACTATGCTAGGTGAAGATGTGGCATTTCTCCAATAGGAATGAGAACACTTTATGATAAGTTACTCTAGGGCCAGTTGCCTCAAATGATGGCACACATCTCAAAAATCCAAGCTGCCCTCAGGTTTTAAAAAATAAGAGTGTCATCAGCCAAGAGCTTTTGGGAAATCAGCAAATTCTCTGACTGGGAGTTAGTGATAAGGAAACCTTCCAAGAGGCCAACTTTGTTCACAAGCTTTGTGGGGGTCTTTATGACTAATATTTTTGGGGGGGGGGGGGGGGGGGGACAACAGTTTGCCTTGCTGTAACGCCCTCGAGCTAGAGAAAAATCCAACCGTTGGCGAGCACTGAGAAGTGAACGGTAGAGATACAAAAGTAAATCCATCTCCTCTACCCATTAGGGAAGCCCTTTTTTCACGGGTAAGCATGAGAAGGTCCTAAGAAATATGATGGTAAGTCTTTTCCATATCAAGCTTGCAAAGAACTCCTTAATTGATGAGATCTGAGAAATGAGTCTATACACTCATTATCTATGAAGGCTACATCCAAAATTTGACGACTGTGAATGAAAGCATGCTGATTCGGGCTAACAATCTCGCCAACAGCTTTCCTCAACCTATAAGCAAGGACTTCAGCTTGAATTTTGTAACCACTTCCGACAAGACTAATACGCCTAATTCTTAATATCATCTTGCGTAGGAACTTTCGGGTGCAAACTTATAAAGGTGGCATTCAAGCTTTATTGAAATGCACCTCTCAATGAAAATTAGCAAACAAGCCCATAATGTCCCCTTTAATGGTAGTCCAACAATGTTGGAAAAAAAAGCAATATTAAAACCACCAGGCCTTTCTCTTTCCCTGAGTTGTCGATGGCATTCCACACTAATCTAGGAAGTGTCAATGGATATGAAGTTTAATATGAGAGCTAGCCTTGGGAGGAATTAGTTGCACTTGTCTACTATGAGAGCATTGATAAAGGCAAAGTAGGATAAGAGGACTTTGACAGACATGCCTAGGACTGCTTTGATAACCTAATGCATGGGGCCGCCACCCAAGTCGCATTGGTTGATTAGATTTGTGCAGCAATGCTTGTTGACATTACCAGAATTGAATTATTGTGTCCTGCAATTGCATAAGCAAGTGTTTCGAGACCACATATCTCTGAAGATCATGTATAGAGGGCACCTTTCGTACACGTTCAAGTATCTTTTGCACTCTGAGCATAAGTTCTATGGTACAATAAGTTACGAGTTTGAAATTCATTGGACTTCCTGTTTGATTTTCTCTATTACTTAGAGATCCTTCCTTTTAACAAGTAATCATGTAAGAATATTGTATACGCTAGTTCTCACTCTGCGTGGCACTGCTAACACCACCACTACATGTAGGTCCTGCGTTTACGGGGTTTGGACACTAGTTATATTGGGAGCCTTAACCCCCTATAAGCAAAAGGATTGATCTAGGAGACCTTGAAATTTTATTTATTTATTTATTTTACAAAACTGACTTCTGTGAGAAAATCTGCGGGATAATATTAGCATTAAATAATAATAGAAAATAACATTAGATAATAATAAATTAGAGAAGTGCGGGAATGTATTGGAAAACAATACCAAGTAACAAACAGACTTTGATATGTAACCCCCCGGTTTGAAGTGGAAGAATATCAATGTTCGCTACTTAGTTCTAAAAGGTCCCTAGGCGCGAGGCGAAGGCGCAAAAGGTCCCTAGGCGCGAGGCGAAGGCGCACGCATCATGGACGCAAGGTAGGGATGGCAATGGGGCGGGGCGGGGACGGGGGAATATTCCCCCGCCCCCGTCCCCGTCCCCGCTCAACACCCCGTCCCCCACCCCCGCCCCCGCCCCCGCTGTCGGGGATTATTTTCCCCCCGTCCCCGCCCCGTCGGGGACCCCGTTCCCCGCCGGGGCCCCGCTTCCCCGAATTTTAGTGACGAGATTACACAAAATGCAAGCCCAATTACAGTGAAAATTACGAGCCCAATATAAAAATAATCAAACAATAAGCCCTAAAAAAAAAAGAGAAATTAAACTAATAAATTAAGGATATATATATATGTAATTTTAATTAATTTTCGGGCGGGGAAACGGGTTCGGGGACGGGTATATTTCCCCAACGGGGAGCGGGTCCGGGGATGGGGGGAATTTTCCCCCGCCCCGCCCCCGTCCCCGCAGCCGGGGGAGGAATTTTCCCCCGTCCCCGACCCCGTCCCCGGCGGGTCCGGGGAATTTTCCCCGCTGCGGGGCGGGGCCCCGACGGGGTCGGGGAAACCCCGCCCCGTTGCCATCCCTAACGCAAGGTGCAGTTTTACGCTAAAATACTTCCAAATCATCCCAATGCACAGTTTTTGACAAATAAGCTGAATGATGATGTCAAAGAAGTGATTAGACATTTAGACAACAATAAAAGTTTAGAAAACACCTCAAATAGTCTTAAAGACGCGATAATATTGTATCAGAGTACCTGGAAGCACACATATAAGTTACTACAAGTCTAGAAACATAGAAACTAGCACATCATGGATTGGTAACAAAGGAAATATGGCACACAAAGCAAAATAGTCCTTAAATTTCCCTAAAGAAAAACTAAATATCATCCTAATCATCATCTAAAAACAGATGCTCAGGCTCAAAATCATCATCGAGCACCTCATCTTCATTTCCAATGTCCTCTTCCGCTTCTTCCTCATCCTCTTCATATTCCTCTTCCTCATCCTCATCAATCAATTGAACTTGAGCTTGGGAAGATTTAGAAGTGGAGGTAGGGCTTTTCCTTTGTCCTTTGCCGAAGTCTTAGAGGTAGTCCTTACCCCACAGAAGTCGCAATACCAAGTGTTTTTATTATTTGGATGCACCTTTCCATACTTCCTTGCAGGATCTAAAGACTTTGAAAGGGACTGAATGATTACCAGATGGGTTAGAATCTTCCATTTCAATTCAACAATCAACAACCAAGTCCCAACACAAGTGTCACAATATGACAATACTCACTGATTCAACATTTCAATCAAAACAAAACAAAATTAAAACTAATTAGCAATTCATCAATCAACAAGAAAAAGATCAACATAGCCCGCCCCCCAAAAAAAAAGCCCTTAAATTACTGTCTGTGCCTCTGCCCTCGAAAAAAATAAAAAAGAAGCAGGCCATGCCCCAACATCATCTGTGAATAACGTCTACCATGGTATCTCATCTTGCATCCCTTTAGCAAGTTCTACGAACCCTTTGGCCTGCTGTATACAGTACAGGATTAAACGAATTCCCTTAGAATATTTGAGGTTCAGCATATCCATCAGATTATATTGGCTAGTAATCTTATTATTTGAAGCTTCAACCCGTTCCTGATGGATACATCCCGTCTCATTTAGATGAACATTTCTGTTGGAAGCTGATTCAGATTCTTCTTCTTCTTCTTGTTTTTTGTTGGGAAAGAATCTCACAGATGAATATTTTGACATGTGATGGTCTACAAAAGGTGGAAAGCCTCGGTATACAAAGGTGAATTGGTATCCGTTGATCACTTGCAGCTTCGTCATCATTTTACAGGAGCTCTTTAGGAGTTAGCTTTCACTTGTGCATTACTTGGGTATCTTCAAACTATATCAGGAACCCTCTTTTGGCTAGGAAGTGTTTGTTCTTTGGAAAGTCAAAACAGAGTCTGCCAGCTTTAGGGGTGCTCAAAACCGGTTAACCGGAGTTTCGGTTAACCGAAAACCGGTTAATCGTTTTTTCGGCTCGGAAAAACTGTGAACCGCAAACCGAACCGAAATTACCGGTTAACCGAAATTCGGTTAACCGAAAATACCGGTTTGGCAAAAAGACGAACCGTAAACCGAACCGAAACACACGGTTAACCGAAATTTCGGTTCGGTTAACCGTAATTTCGGTTCGGTTTGCGGTTAACCGAACCCCTATATATCTAAATTTACATTTTTTTGGAGGGTTTTTGTTTTTTTTTTAAGGGTTAACCGCAACTTCCTGTTTTTTTTTTTGTTTACCTTAAACCAAAACAAACTCATCAAAAATACAAAACATAAAACATACAAAGCAACATTTCCCTACATATTCCATAAGTCAAATGCAACATTTCCCTACATACTCCATAAGAACTAGCAATCACCTTCAAACATAAAATTTTAACACATAAGGGTGGGGGAAGGGATGGGGGGATTAGTTAGTGTTACAAACCATGTATAAGTACTTAAAAGTTTCAACAAATATTACAAACTAAGGATGAGGGATAAAACATCAAGGATCTCAATTTCCAATAAAAACTACAAATTAAAGTTTGCATCACAAGAGGGTTGAGACTTGAGACTTGAGAGCTCCAATGCTCCACTTCATAGATCACTTGAAGCATCAATAGACTCATCGATAATAATTGTGGGTTGCTCCAAAGCCAAGTCTTTAATACCTAACAATGAAGTTCATGTAAAATAAAATTTTGATTATACATATACTATTAAAGTTATAAAAATAATAACAAAAATGAATAAATAATAAATGAGAATGAGAAAACTCACTTTTCTCCAATTCCTCCATCTCAAGAAAGGTGTCTTCTATTATGAGAGGACCATGTGACCTTCTTAACCAATCTTGACAACAAATGAGAGCTTCCATTATTCTAGGGGTTAAGGAAGTGCGAAAAGAATCAAGAACACGACCCCCCGTGCTAAAAGCGGACTCAGAAGCCACAGTAGAAACTGGTATAGCAAGCAAATCCCGAGCCATTTTGGCTAGAATAGGGTATCTCTTTTGTTGATCCCTCCAAAATTGCAAAATTTCAAATACATCATCATTTCCCTCTTCACAATCATCACTTAAATACTTGTCTAACTCACTTTTCTTCTCACTTTCTAGAGTTCCCTTCTCTTTCTTATATCTCATACTCATAAGTTGATTGACATCCATCCTTTGTTCATCATTTGAGCCCACATCACAAGGAGCACTAGAAGGAGTGACACTACTTGATGCTTCCATTTTTCGCTTTGGTGGAGGAACACTAGATGAGTAATAATCAAACAAAGATCTTAAAGTATACTTGACTTTAAGAAACAACATATTGGCACTTTCATCATCATAATTAGTCCTTATCACCCATTCAACGTAATCCAATTTGTATCTTGGGTCAAGGACTAAAGCAATGAACAATAAGACATTGATATTATCAACATTTGCCCAATACTTGTCATATTTGGCTTTCATTTGATATGCCATATTCCTAATGCTCTCATCCACATTGTTACAATAACCAGCTATCAAGTAGCCAACTCCATATATTTGGGGTACATAAGAATTACCCGTCACATAAAGAGACCCAGACAGCTTCAAAGTTGTGTCATAAAAAATTCTCAAAAAAGGCAACAATGCATCAACTTTCTTCCAATCGTCATTATTAGGTGGACCACCATGCTTTCTCATTTCTTTAATGTAAAGACCACCTTTTGACTCCAAATTACTAAATGCCTTTCTAAATTTCAAAGCACATTCAAGCATCAAAAAAGTAGAGTTCCATCTTGTATCAACATCTAAACAAACAAGACCTTTTTCATTGATGCCTTCCTCTTCTACACAAGCCTTAAACTTTTCTAACCTTGCAGGTGAAGACCTCACAAATCTTACGGCCAAACGAATTTTAACAATAGATGGATCAAGATCCTTTAATCCATCTTATGCACTATTGTGGAACATTTGAGTGAGAGAGAGAGAGAGAGAGAGAGAGAGAGAGTATTTGAGGATGTGGAAATGCCTCTTCAGCACACTCGAGATAATTGATCAAGACTCTACTTTTGGGATCTTGATGTTGTTGACTTTGTGGATAGTATCAAATTTGGGTATAGCAGTTTGTAGGATTGTGCATCCAGTCCTTTTGATACTGACGTATATGACACATTTAATGTTTCCTTCCAAAAACTATTAGCTACTGATGTTGATAGTATATGATCACACACCATATGAATGCATTATTGGCACCAAGGATTCAAAACGCCATTTCGGTTGCAATTGCGGATTCGGTTGCAGTACGAATAAATTACTCTATTGCCGCAATCGCATTCCATATTCGCAGGGTGAAAACGCGGTTCGGTCAACCCAAAAACCTTTCTGAAGCGGCCGTTTCGCTGCGACATGGCCAGATTTTGAATCCATTTGACACCATATGTAATATGTTCTGAGAGTATATATTATAGTTTATCTTTATGGTATTAAGTAAATCCTGTATATTTTGTGACACCTCAGTACATATGGATATTGCTAATAGAGCTCGTGCTAGTAGAGTGCTAGATGATTTTGTTTTTCATCATTTTATTTACGACTTTCTTCTGGAGATCCTGATTGCAGCATTACTTGTTCGGTTTTTATAAGTTATTTTCTAAGTTGAATTGAAAATTCATCCAACATCTTGAGTAATGGAGTATGCTTTTGATGATACAGTTCGATATAAAGATCTTCTTGATGATGCGTTCGCTGATTTATGTGGCGTAATGAAATCCTTTGGGGATGTCTGTGGAATTGTCTATTGCCTAGAAAGATCAGCTTGTGATGCTTTGGCTGCCTACTTGTCGAGTAATGGTGTATCCTGTGCTGGTAACTGAATCATCTTCACCTCTCGTGTATTTCTCTTCTGCTGTTACTCTAATGATGCCATTGAGGTCAACTTATGTATTCATCTTTTTGTGCTTTCTTTAGCTTACCATGCAGGCTTGAACAACAAGCTACGAAGCTCTGTGTTAGATGATTGGATTTCTTCAAAGATACAAGTTGTTGTTGCAACAGTAGCCTTTGGGTGTGATTTTCGATGAACCAGTTGTATTATTATATTTTGTTGACATTCTGACTCTGACGTAGTTGTTAGAGTGTGACATCATTTTTGAGATGATAATAAAGTTTCTTTTGAATGTGGTATCTGGCCCTGTTATGTATGTTTTGACTGCATGTTGGCCTTTGCGCATCTTAAATTATGAATATTTGCATCAACAGTTGACTTAATCTGCATTCTCAAGTCTCAATATTATGTTATTATCGTTTGGATGCTAAGTCTGCTGTTTTTGCCAGGGCAAGCTTGAGATGTTTGATATCTGATTTTAGGAAAAACATGTCTTACTGCAAAGGACATAAAAGAATTTGTTGTTTGCTTTTTTAAAAAAGGTTAGAAATACCATGTTTTTGCTGAAGCAGATTTTAGGATACAGCTATAGGAAATTTTTATTTACCCAAAGCCTGTAGAACTGTTTCTGATTAATGCGAGTTAAGTAACTGCAGATCACATGCCATGGTTTTCTCTGTGATAATTTGTTCTTAAACATGGTTATCTAATTCCATGCACCACCTGGGATCTGGAATCTGCGACTCATTAAATTCTTTTGATGTGCAAATGATGTTGGTCGTTGCAATTGGGGGTGGTGCTGTGATGATGAGACATGGATTTACAGTGACTGATCTAATATGGTTCATGCAGGATGGTATGTTAATATCTTGCTAACATTGTCTGTAGATTCTTCTGCTTATTTTCAATTTCCTATTCAAATGTGGCATAGTAATACTTGTCAATTTATTCTGCTGAATTTTAGGGCATAGATAGAAAGGATGTCCGAGTTGTGTGCCACTTCAATATCCCAAAATCAATGGAATCATTTTACCAAGAGTCTGGTAGGGCTGGACGTGATCAGTTGCCATCTCGGAGCATTTTATATTATGGAATTGATGATCGCAAGAGAATGGTTGGTTTACTCTCTGCTGGATACCACCTTCTGGGTACACTAGTGCTGTGTCTGAAAACTTATTGTGAGATTATCAATATTACAGGAATTCATTCTAGGTAATGCTCAAAACAAAAATTCAGAGTCAAACTTGCCAGATGCATCATCAAAGAAGTCGCTGGAAGATTTTAGACAGGTTACCCTGTTTCTCCATGTGCGGCTTGTTTTAAAATAAAATAATGATTTTAACTTGAACTTGACCTTGTCAGATGGTTGAGTATTGTGAAGGCTCTGGTTGCCGTCGGAGGAAAATTCTAGAGAGCTTTGGCGAGCAGGTGAAGTCTTTGAGTTCAGCATCGTTCTTAGTTTCGCTCCCTTTTCTTGTGGATAATAATCATAATATGTACCTTCTGAAGTTCATATCCTTTCCTTGCCCTGCCCCCCAAAATGTAGGTGCCTGCCTCCCTTTGTTCGAAAACATGTGATGCTTGCAAACAACCAGGTTTAGTTGCCAAGTATATTGAAGAATTAACCACTTGTGCATCTCAGCAGAGAAAATTGTTGGCTCAAGTTTTTATGAACAGGTAGTACTTTGAGCTGATATCTTATCATTGCACTGAGCACTGAACGCTGTTAATTATTTATTGATAAAATTCTCAGTTTAATGCATAATGATGAGGATCGCTTTGCCCCTCTCTGAATCAAGTTTTATTTACGCATTCCGAGAATGGGCTGTCATGAACCAATGTCTAAACCTCGAAAATTTTAGATTTAGTAGCGTTTAACATTTGGATTCCATGTTGAATACTATTGACTTAATTTGACTTTGTTCTTTCATGGATGAATTTAGATTTAGTTTTTGGATGATTGAGTAAGCTGTTTGTAAAAATAGAATTTCTTTTGTTTGAGGCTGGTTTAGTTGAATCCAGATGTATTTAACCGATGCTGGCTAGTTAATATTTGACAGTGGTTGGCAGATAAGAGTCTGCTGTTTCTGTTGGAATTTCCCGGGTTTCAGGTTCTCATCACCCACACACTTCTCTTCCCCTGCCCCCTCGCCCCACCAAACTAAAAGAGGAAAAAGGGGAAGAAGTAGAATTTCCAGTATTCCTTTTGTCTTGTTACCCCAGCGAAGTGTTACTTTCCTTACTCCTATGCGGAATTATTGTATCTTTTTTATTTTAATTGTTATCAATTTGGAAGTTCTTGAGGCCAACGAAATTTTGTTTTAGTAAGAGCGAACAGTAGGATGGAATTTGTGATGGAACCATCCTCGCACTCCCCACTTGTGTTTTACAACTTGTTTCCAATTCATTTCAAGTGCACACATTTAGGGTGCTCAACACTTTGGCATGGTATAGCTGATGTTTCATATTAGGCTCAAAAAGTGTCTGACCACCTATCATTGTAGTGAGTCCAGCGTTTGGAAATTGGAAACGTACCCATCGTGGACATGTGTAGTGACTGACTAATATTTGGTGCGTGCATCAGGGCCTTTTTCAGAGTGGTCCATGCCTATTGTTTTTTCAATACTCACAGAGCCGTCTTTCTACATCTTTTTCTGGCATGTTGGGAGTGTGAATTCTCCAGGGGTGAGCTTTTTCCTCTCAATCTATGACACATAATCTTTTTCGAAGAGATTGATGTGACACTACATGGTGCCTGTGGTGGTGGGCTTGTCACGCCATCAAAAGGCATCTCAAAATTTCCACAATTTGGAGCTGGTAATCTTTGTCGGACACGTTTAGCCAATTTTGAGTTGGACACTGTCATGCAATAGTTCATATCCCTCTTTCATGCTTGAATCTAGATTACATGTTCACAGTGATTCTTGGAACTTTCAATTTGTGATCTGTTAATCAACTGACCCAAAAACAAGTGCTTCAACATTGAAAAATACCTGGAAGCATACTGCAATAGCTAGCAAGGATTAGATGGCCTTTTGACTGTTTGAGGATGAATATAAGACCAGGGTGGGAGAAGTGCATTCATATGGTGAACCCTTGTGAGATTCATGGCTTCATTATTTATGTGGATCATTTTATTGAGCTGGCATGTAAATAAGCCTTTCTGTGGCCAGTTCAATTCTCTAATCCTGCAAAACTTGATTGGGAGCGTAATCTTATCAGTGCATCTTAGATCCAGAGGATCCCTTGCTGCCACTTTCTGCTGTCGGCTGTTGAAAAGTATTCAAAGACACGGCAGTCACCTCATTAAAACCTCTTTTGGCCTTGTTGAATTATGCTGGTATATGCTTTGGAGTCGATGGTTTTAGAGTGTAATGTGTACTGCTCTTGATGTCGATGGTGATTATTTGTCATTTTGCAGCTCCTCAAATAATGATGATGGACAACGGTTTAGTGAATTTTGGAATCGCAACGACGATGATTCATGTGGTTCTGAGGATATATCAGATTCTGATGGTAGTAGCCTATCTTATTTGCTCCTGAGTTACTTTTGCCTGTTCTCACTAAACACTATATAAGCATGCATCTCCCTTTATTCATGCTTGATTTTCTTTGTCAAGGCTGGAGTTGGGGCCTTCTGTTCACAATCCCATGTGCTTGTTATCATCACTAGTAACTCTTGCCTTTTCAGAAGACGGTGAAGTATTGAAGAGTCTGAGCAGCTCAAACTTTTCATCAAAATCTCGGTTAAGTCAAAAACTAGATATCTTGGAGCGAGCAGAAGAAAAATACTATAAGAATAAAGGCTCCGAGAAAGAGGTTCGCTTCACGGCTGATCCCCCCCCCCCCCCCGGGAAATTGCCTCAATTCATGTGGAATTGCTTAGCAACTGGAATGAGCAGTAATATCCCAAGCATGAAGGTTGTGTTAAGTTGGCCTTGCATGTTTCGATTCATGTTTCTGTACAAAATTGAGCAATTCTCCTACCTAATGGACCATAATCTTCATTTCAGGTCAATTTCTTTCAGGATTTTTGCAATACAATAATTTGAACTCTGGGAAGCCAATAATCCAAATTAAGAAAAAGGCCCCAGTGCTCCACTGTCCATAATCCTTACTTTAGAAAATTACTCCACGGTAAAGCTGAAATAGGGGCGCTGGGGTATGGTTTTCCCTTAGTTTGGATTATTGTTTTCCATAAATCCAGTTTTTGATATATATATATATATATATATATATATATATATATATATATATATATTTTGGTAGAAATGAAATAGTTTCATTCTATCATTAAACTTTTTATAGCACCATTGAAGGCGATCCCCTAAAGTATTTGAAATTTAAAGCCCTGCCGAATTGGATATTGCCTGCACAACGACTGCACAGTAGCTCCAATTAAAGAACTGATGGGGAATGGTTTCTGTAACCTTCCTAGCCCCCGCACAGCACATGAGATGCACTGGAAACATGAACCCCAGTCTGGTGCAATCTATCCCTTTTAAGGATCCTTTCATGTGGTACAAGCCAAAGGATACATTTGTGCTTGGGAATTGACCCAATTGCTTTCCAATGTTCAAATTGCAAGCCTTGCCCGAGAAAGCGTTATAACTTGTTCTTACAGATCACTTACAAATAGAGCAGCCAACCCACTTTCCATTTACATAACCACCCTGAAAGTCTCCTTGACATTATTGAGTTTTCTCCATGCTGACTACTATGGGGAGGGGCCTTATTTGCCAAAAATTCTGTTGCTTTGGATAGATTTCATTGGCCAATTTTACTAAAAAGAGTATTGCCCTATAAATGCAGTATTCCGGAGTTTGCACTTTTTAATGCCAAGACCCCTTGTTTTTTGGGCTTCCACACAGTAGGCCAACTTACTGGTGGAACTCGTCTGCTATTGCAACCCCACAACAGCATCTTCAGATCTGCTCAATCTGTTTCATTGTACTCCGAATCTGAGGCAATGATGTAAATGGAAGCCCAAGATCTACATTGTCTTTGATAGCCAACTTAACATTTACTGGCTGAGCCTAGGAGGGAGCTACTGACATCATGGTACTGTAATTGCCTTGAGATTAGTTGATCCTGTTTGAGTTAGCTGATTGCATCATTTTCTGGGCTTATGCAGCTTACTTGTTGCAATTGATTGAATCTTGTGATTTCTCTTTTCATGCATGTTTGTGTATATGTTACTGTTGTTCCCTCCAATGAAATAGATTGTAGAGCATACCATTTTGTCCTGCAAACTATCTGCCTCTCTTTCCATGAAATATGTAAGTTTCTTATGCAATTTTTTCAACATGTACTGCAGTCTAGGAAAACTGACAAGAATACTATATCTGACTTGTTGAGAGAATCAAGCAAGCAGAGACTGTCAACTGCTTTGAAGGATACTCAGCAGCGACTTGGGAGCTTAAAGTAAATGACTTGTTATCTAAATGCAATGATTTTCTGTGACCAAGTTTATTTAGCTCCAGCATTTGTTATAGCTTATTCATGTCTTTTGTAATTTGGAAGCAACCGGTCTGGTTGCTCATGTTAGGGGTAGTTGCGCATTTCTTGATTTCACTAAAGCAAGCAAGAAAGAAGACAGGACAGCCACCTTATGTCAGGATCATGATGTGTCATTTTCATATCCGTCCCTCCTTCCTGAACGTTTCACTCCTTGTTTATGAATGTTCTGAACTGTCAATTTCTCTCTTATCCATGTTGCTGAAATGACCCAGATGAGTTGGATAATCGTAAATGCAACATGGGTTTGTGGGGTTTCGTATGCTTTTTTATTGAACTTGAACCCGAAAAGAGTCTGCCTTTATGAGGAGCGAAATCGTGTATGTTGATACCTATCTCAGAGAGCCTTGTCTTGATGAGATCTAAAATAGGTTAGTTGCCGTTGATTTTATATTGTACTTAAAGTTTTGGAAGTATGTTTCAACCAAGGGTATGGCAGATAGATCAAAGGGTCTTTATTACAGTGCTGTAATTCTGTTTACCTTTCACAACCCAATCTTTCATGCGCTTCGTGATTCAATGCTTAATTGATGACAATCAATGCCAAAAGCTGGCATGATCCCTTTTGTTGCTGGGGTTATTTATTTTCAAGAACTTTCATTATGATCATTATTTATTTAAAAGAAGGTTAATCTTATCCCAAACTGGGACATTGCTCTTTGTGCCTAACTCTTCCTTATTACCTCTTTACAGGTTTGATTTTGAAGCAGCAGTTTCCTCCCTAGAAAATGAATGCTTCAAGAAATTTGGAAAGACTGGGAAATCCTTTTATATTTCCCAGGTGGCTTCTACAGTTCGGTGGCTCTCAACTGCAAGCTTAACCGATATAACTGACAGGCTTCAGCCCAAAACCCCCTGTTCGGAGGACCCAAAGGCAAAAGATGATTCCCCTTCAAGCACAACTCCTTTATCAGATAGCTCCACAAAAGCTATGAAGGACCTCTATGAAAGTGCTTCATCCAATCCACCTTCAAATGCTCAGGACAGTGATATCGGAACCAAAAAGATAGTGCTGCCACCAATCCCATCATTCTCTGAGTTCATGCGGAGTAGCAAAGCAAAAGGCAGTCAAACTGCTCATCATTCTTCTCCCTCAAAGCAGCACTCCCTTGATAGGGTTTCGAAAACTGGGGACAAGAAGTTGAGGTTGCAGTAGTGGTCTTTGTTTGCTTGCTATCTTTACATTCATTCCAGCCAAGGCAGCTGTTCTTGGTTTTGTTGAGGCTTGAGGGCATTCATTCTATATTCGCTGGCTTCACCCATGAATTTTGTAATATTGTTTCACATTTTCAGCTGTGCTCTGGTTTACTGTCTTCTACCTTGCCCATTAATGAAATCGTAGCAGGTCTGCACATATGCATGTGGGGGAGAGTTGGTTGTGCTTCCTGTCTGCCTTTCTCATCTGGTGTCTGTGTCTGCGTCGGTTTCACCTTTTTTCCTTAGGGTGGTGAAAGTAAACGAGGCTACTGATCCATACAAAGAGAGAAATGTAAAGCAAGTGGTTGACAAGGGGTATCCAACACCCTCCATCCCCCCCAACCCGCCAGCTGACTCCCAACAGTAGCATGGTTGCGGCTTCTAATTTCTCTGCGACGCCAGCACCTGATCAGTGAACTTCCCTTTCTTCAGACACCTGCTTATTGAAATCTAGGACATCGAAGAGCTGAGTTTTCAAAGTCCAAAGATGTGGATGGACTCGCTATCTTCATTAGTGGCAATGCAATTTATGCTACATTTGCGTTTGCGCAGTTCATTGGGTTGTAGTTCTTTCTTCTGGAGTTACTTTAGTGTGGAGATGCCATTATATGTTCTGTACGGACTGATTTTCTCAGGCTGCTAAAGACTTCGTTGAGATGGTATTGGTAGGGTCTAGAGGGACTGATTTTCTCAGGCCACTGAAGACTTGATGCTCCAGTCTATGCACTGTATTTTGCAGTTGGGATGGATCATGGATGGCCTGTTTGCTGGAAGCTGGGCTCTGATGTTAAGAGTGGGGTTGGAACCGATGATAAGTTTTGTTAGTAAAATAAAATCTCAACCGCTGAATGACAATCACTTTTCTGACCATAAAATATCACACTTGTAAAAATAAGTTGGAATTGGATTTGTGAAAATGAAAGTGAAATGAAATTGTCAGAGGAGGGAAATGAAATTGAAGTTTCATTTAGGCTCCGTTTGGATTTTGAAACATTTGGGAAAGAAAAAAAATTTAGGAAAGTCGCTCTTTTTTCTTGTGTTTGGTTCGGAGAAAATTACAAAGAAAAAAATACGGAGGAAATTAGTTGGAAAAATTGTTAGAAACAAGTGGTAAATTTTCCTCATAAAATTGTGAGGAAAGTTTAGAAAAAGTTCCCAAAAGAATTTTCAGCCTCCTCCCACATCGCATTGCTTAAATGTGATTAACATGATTCAAGTATTTCATCAATATTTAAATTTGTCATCCATATTCTTGCATTTTTTTTTCCTCAATTCAAACAAGAGAAAAAAATTCACTTTCTCCTACTTTTTTTTTTCCTTCATATTTTTTTTCCTCAATTTTTTTTGCCAAATTTGCTAAGGATCAAATAGA